>KV423918.1:129611-202609 GCA_001632435.1 Calocera cornea HHB12733 | reverse complement strand
CTCCCTCTCCCTCTCCCTCTCCCTCTCCCTCTCTCTCTGGCCTCAACCCCTCCAACTCCAATGTCTCCGGCTTCAACCCCTCCCTTCCCCTTTATCTTTCCCTCATCTACGGTCTCTCTGACACTTCTTCAGTTCGTCTGCGATTGCCAACGCCAGGACATACGACCAAGCCTTACGTCAGGCAAGCGCCCGCTCCGTTGGTTCCTACGAGCCTGCTCCCCTCCGCGGAGAATGGGTCTCCGATCTATTCGACTTGTTCGCCCTCTTATGTCACCACAGCAAATACGGAACGTCCCTTCGACTTCCTGAGGTCGCCTCAAGCCAGATGGAGCGACTCCTCGGCGCCATGCAAGAGCGCAATACCTTCGTCGCAAAGAAAGGGCAATCGGAATGGGCGCACGCCTGCGACCTGTGCCTCAAGGTAGTGGAACGGGACGGCGAACAGAGTGAGATCATGCTCATGTATCTCTCTATCTACTAATTACTTTACAGAGATGATTCAATGCGCCGTTATCGACGGTATTGCCATTGGAAGACCTTGTTGTGCGGTGCACAACTGCCCGCTCCCACTCACAAGCAATCGCGCTCGGTTCTGCTCGACGCATGCTCAGCGGGAGCTTCTCTGTGCGGTCGAGGGTTGTAATGCCCCTAGACAGGCGGACAGCCTAACCTGCACCATCCTCGAGCATCAAGCGCTTGAGGCTCGGTACAAAGCACCGGGAAAGTCCTTCAGCCTGCTCACCAGGCGACGTAGGCAGGTGTATGGGCGAGGAGGTGATGAAGAGGCTGGAGAAGGGCTCGGCTTTGAGGGAGGGGGAGAGAGAGAGGGAGTGGGAGCGGGAGAGGGAGAGGGAGAGGGAGAGGGAGAGGGAGAGGCGCTGGAGTTGGAGGGGTTGAGGCCAGAAGGAGAAGACGTGTTGAACGAGGAGGTGATAGAGATGGAGCTGGACGCGGAGGAAGAAGGGCAGCCAAGCGGCGTGCAGCTGGACTCGCTGCCGAGGAAGGAGAAGAAGAAGAAGGTGCTCCGCGCGCGCTTTGGTCGCAACCGCACACATAACGAACAGCTGATCGTGCGTCCGTGCGGTGTCATTGTCGGACGCGGCACGTTTTATGGCGCAGAGGCGCTTGGTTCGGTCATTGTAAGTCTCGTCGCACAGCTCAGTAAGCAGTTGAACTAACTGATTCTCACAGGATTTTGTAATGTCAATCTTCCCAACTCTGGCATCGATGCCCGACGTTCTCTTCTTCGACAATAACTGCAATCTCCGGCGACATCTCGAGAACCGGGCCGAGGAAGTCCGTCAACACTTCGCGCATACCTTGCTTGTGGTGGACGTCTTTCACTGGGATAGAAAGCACAAGCTGGGCCGTGACAACTACTGCACCACCTACTGTAATCCGGCCGCCTACACCGAGTTGCTCGATCAAACGAAACGAAACAAGTGGCTATTCAATTCGTCAGCCTGCGAACAGGCCAACTCCTGGTTGCGCAAGTTTGCTTCACAGACACGCAAGATGACAGCGGTCCGGTTCGAGTTCTTCTTGGACGAAGTCATTAAGGCGCACAACGAGCATATTGTGCGCCAGCTGGCTAATGCTAGTCAGTTTCCTCATCGTATCCCCGCGAAGACGTTAGGGTTGTAGTTGTATGTAGCTTAGTGACGTCAATCGCAGATCTTGGATAGCCTTTCTTGAAGTGGGTTCATGCACAATCTGGCTCATCAGGAAATTGAGCAGATTCGATGAGGAGAAGACTGCTTCAACAACTTCCACTTGAGTTGTTGAGTTCTGTCGCCTGAGGGTCAGGTCGATATTCACACGATTGAGTTGTTGAGTTCTGTCGGCCGAGGCGGCCGGCAAAGTATTTCATTGACAGGTATCGCTATTCTTGACTTAACAGCACTAACTACTTCATCACGTAGCTTAGAAACCACCCGCTCCTTCGATTGCGCCCTCGATGGCATGCTCCATCAGGCCCTCGCCGATCTTACCGACAACCTTGACGACCTTGCCACCGACCTTGCCAGCATACTTGTCCCAAAGCACCTTCACCGCAGCTTTCTTCTTCTCCGGCACAATGCCAGCCTTCTCCGCCTCCATCTCCTTCTCCCTCTCATCCCCCGCTTCCTCAGCCCATTCTTCCCACTTGCCGCGCCATTTCTTCTCGCGCGAGATGCGTACTTCGGCGCGCTTGCGCTCCTTCCTGGCGATCAGGTCCTGCTCACGCTTCAGCCTGCCGTATGCGGTGGCCGGCTCCTTCAGCTCATTGAGCGCGGACTCGAACTCGCGGTCGGTGAGCTCCCCGAGGTCGCCATCGTACTCGAGATACTCCTGGAGATCGTCGAGCGTAGGACCAGTCTTGCCAGCAGGGGATGGAGGGGGGCGAGGGGGAGCCGGGGAGCCATCAGCGTCGAACGCCTGGTTGTCGACGGCGGGCTTGGGAGCCTCGACCATCTCGTCGACAAGGAGGAGGTCCTCGGGCCTCGCGACGTGCACCTTGGGGGGCTCATACGAGTCCTGGTTGAAGGTTAGTGACTGTATGCACGTCGACCTTCTCAGTCGACAGAACTCAACAACTCACCTGGGTAACGCCCTCGTGCTGCATCACCCCCAGGAGGGGAACACCTCCGATGAGCGCAGGACCGCCGAAGTGCTTCTCCAAGTCGCGGATGCGAGCGAGAACGAGGGCGTTGACCACGTCATCCGTCCCCTCCGCTCCCATGGCAGCCAGTGCACTCCCACTCCCCTCACCCGTAGTCTCCAGCGCATACACCTGCCTCTTCTTGCCGTGGGCGATCTCGGGGGCCCTGGGAGGCATGATCGAGCCCTCGCTCGACTTGCGCGAGTGCGTGACGATGGCGGGGACATTCTTGACGTCGACGGGCATCTCGTGGAGCGTAGCGTGGGCGGCGGGGAGAACAGAGTAAGCAGAGTGGAAGGAAGCAGGCGACGAGGGGGGGGAAACGTTTGCCATTGTTGTGTCGATGATGGCAGTAAGAAGAGAGTCGGGGGAAAGCAAGAGCGCTGCGAATGGAAAGGGGTTAGTGTGAGTCGGCACGGAACCAGATTTGCCGGAATCGCACGTTTGATTGGGCAATTCAGGTTGAGATAATGCCTTTCTGGTGGTGAAAAGTGCTTTAGATGGAAATGCCTCAAAGGAAAGGCATCCGGTGAGTTGTTGAGTTCTGTCGACTGGGCACGAGGCCGCCGCGCACAAGACATGAGGCAGAAAGGCTGTCCAGGGTACCAAGGGCGGCGATACGATTGTTCAAAAGCTGCCCATAGCCAATGCATAGATCCAGAGTACTTTGGTAAATATACGTGACGAGGAGCAGCGCAATCGGTCGACAAGGAGTAGCAAAACAGGTTGACGAGCAGAAACCAGAAACAAGCGCCCTTGCAGATTGCAGATTCGACCAGATCGGGGTTACCAAATCGGGCCCGTCGGAAGCGCCCGCGGAGCCAAGTTCCTCGACGGCTAAACAGGCTTTGTCATCGCCTCAACCCCTCTGCTCGTCGTCTTACTCATACCACCATCTCATCCTGCTCAATCCCCCCTACCTGCTGCAATTCTCATCGAAATCAAACAACAGTAAGTACCTCAACCTTCTCATTCTGTTTCTACTAATTATATAGCAGCTCATCGCTCACAAAGCCCAAGATGGCCGAGCTTACGAGGAGGCTGGCAATCCCGCCGTGGCCTGGCTACGCGGGTAGGCCGTGCATCAACCCGAACCTTCTCAGTCGACAGAACTCAACAACTCAACTTTCTCATCGCCTGCGGATGGGAAGAGCAGCCGTCACCGCTGCTGTATCGTCGATGGATTCCGCTGTTCCTGCGGAGACTGTCGACGCGACCTCTACCGGTCGACAGAACTCAACAACTCAAGGTACCAGCTCTGCAGAGCTGGTAGCCGCTTTCACCTCCTTCCGACCGCCCGACACCTCCCCCTCCAGTCATACAGTGACCACTGGGCTGGAGACCGCTGTGCTGTCGACCGTCCATCGCTCAGCTCTCGCTGCAGCTCTCGAGACCGACCCTCCCTTTCCACCTCCTTCCTACGCCCTCAACCCCTCCAACTCCAGCCCCTCTCCCTCTCACGCTCCCGCTCCCTCTCCCTCTCCCTCTGGCCTCAACCCCTCCAACTCCAGCGCCCCGAGCGCCGCCGGCTTCAACCCCTCCAGCGCCCCGAGCGCCGCCGGCTTCAACCCCTCCAACTCCAGCGCCTCTGGCTTCAACCCCTCCAACTCCAGCGCCTCTCCCTCTCCCTCTCCCTCTCCCTCTCTCTCTGGCTTCAACCCCTCCAACTCCAATGTCTCCGGCTTCAACCCCTCCAACTCCAACGGCTCTGGCTTCAACCCCTCCAACTCCAGCGCCTCTCCCTCTCCCCTCTCCCTCTCCCTCTCCCTCTCCCTCTCTCTCTGGCCTCAACCCCTCCAACTCCAATGTCTCCGGCTTCAACCCCTCCAACTCCACTGTCTCTGGCTTCAACCCCTCCAACTCCAATGTGTCTGCCTCGGGTGCCGACCTGAGCGTTCTCATCGAGGATGACAACGAAGTGTCTGACCTCCCCACGTACCGCAGGTGGGATGACATTCCGCCCATCTATGCGACCTTGCGCATCCCCCCGGAGTTCGCCAAAGCACCCTCTAACGATAGCCTGTGTCCGTCGTATCCCTCCTCACCCGCCCGCAGCGAGTTGCGCGTCCTGCCTCCGTCTCCGCCTCCCTCGCCTACGCCCACCCGCAAATCTAAGCGCAAGCCGCTGCATGAGCGTTTCGACATGTCGCCCGAGGCATTGCACGCTTCTGCTCGTGCGGGAGCTCTCAAGCAGGTGCAGGAGGAGCTGGAGAGGGCCGGCTTGGGGTGGGCCGGTCCACTATCGCAGCACGTCACTCGCACAACGACGTAGGTTACTCTCCGAGATATGCACCTCTATGTAACGCATTGCGCTATGCTCTAACCTTGTTTCTCTCGCTCTTTCCTTCCTTTTCCCACCGTTTCCCACCCCTGCCTACCACCACGCGCTCCTTCTAAGGATGCTACACACACTCTTTATTTGCACGCCCAATGGGCAATCAATGTATTACGCCAATCCTGGCAATAGCTAGCTAAATACGATCGTTCATAAAACAAATGGGTCTATCTATGAGTGAAAGTTGAACGAGTGACTGGCAGCAGTGTTTAAGCAAAGGAGGAGGAATTAGTGCTCAAGGTTGAGCTGACAACTGGACGGGTTTATGAGTACCTTGATAAGAAAGAATATTACGTCGTTTTCTTTGCATTGTTCAGCTTGCGGGCGTGGGTAACCAACCGCCTGGCTTCCCGGGAGAACTCCCTCCATGGAACGTCTGGTTTGGTGCGATATTCTTCGACCAGCCCCTGCAGCATCGGGTTGTAGAGATACCCGGCGTGCTGCTGGAAAGTTCCTTGTGCCTTGTCAAAGCCGTAGAGCTCGCGGAATGCCACCTTGAATAGCTTCTTGTCTTTATGCATGCTCAGTTTGATGAGCCTGACACCGTTGCAAATCGTGCCGAACGAGCGAGAGCCGGGCCAGTCATTGTTGAGGATCTCGGCGATGGGGATAGGAGGGGAGGAAGGGGGAAGGGAGGGTGAGGGAGGAGGGGAAGACATAACGGAGTCAAGGATGTCAATCAGCCCTGGGCGAGGAGACGTACGAGTAGGCGTAACGGGCGGGGAAACGTCCGGGAGGGTCAGGTCAACGAGCTCCGGGGAGAGGCGGTCCATATCCAAATCAAGAGATGGGCTGCGTGCGGTACGTCGAGGTGCTGTGGGAAGGACCGGCCGATTCAACATCGCTTGAGCACGGCGAGATCCAGCTGGAGGAAGTGGGGAGGCTGAGGGTGATGGAGGCAGCCGTCGTGGTGAAGTCAGAGGTCCTGAAGCCAGCACAGCATGGGTCCGCTTGGCGCCTCGTCTAGCGTCCCGCAAAGGCAAGACAAGCTCATTGATCTCCTTCTGCAGAGAAGCTGTGTCAAGCCCAACACCAGGAAGTCGGCAAAGCAGCCGCTCTCCACGCATGACCGTCCGATATGTCGTTGAATCGTACGAAGCCCAGCTTTGCGATTCTGGCTCGTAAAGAAAAACTTCGTCTGCGTCGTCGCCAAGCTCTGCAAAGACCACATCAAGGACGCGTTTGGGCCAGCTGAATAGTCGAGTGGTCAAGCCACCGTCGTCGGACGGCTGGGCGGGGACCTTATAGGAATACTTCTCTGTCTATAAGCAGTGTTAGAGGCCAGACAAGGAAGGGAAGGGGAATCTCTGACCTTTGTGAACAAGACCAAGTCAAACAGTCGGGCAACCTCTTCTGATCGCTCTCGCGCCTCCCTTTGATCCCTCTTCCTAGCTTCTTCCGCTCGAATTTCTTCCTGTCGAAACGCGAGGTAGTCGCTGGGAATACGGCGTCCAACCTGCGCTGGTCCATGGAACGCCTGCGTCGGCGGCAGCGCGGGAACTGCCTCCCGACCCTCGCCTGTGCCCAACTCCTCCACCCCTCCCCGCCCTGCTGCTCCCCGCCCTCTCTCAACCTGTCCCCTCTCTCCCAAATCCCCACTCTGGAGCTCCTCTGCCGGAAGACCATGGTAAGCGCAGCCGACTTTGAAACCCCAGTCCCGGCAGACGCGGTGCTTGCGGCAGCAGTCCTTGCACCAGCCCTCCTTCTCGCACGCCCGAGCACCACGTCCAGTGCCGCAGGCGACGCACTTCAGATATCGATTTCCGGAAGCGTCGAGTGCAGCTCGTGCCCGCCTATGGGGAGGATTGTCGTGTGCGGGACTCGAGCTCCAGGTGGGAACGGCATCTTGCAAGCTTTGTTTCAGAGCCCAACGATCGTCGGGATGAAGCTGGTCGGTAAGCCATGCAATCCTATCTCTAGTTGCCCGATGAACAGGGTTATAGCACTGTAACTTGATTAGGAGTGCTGAATGAGATGAGATGAAACGAAACTCACCACTGACATGATCCGCCCGTAATTGCTCTCATTCTGGTTCCTGCGATTCATGCACACCTGGGCCCTGCCCTGCTTTCCGCATAGAGGGCAATAGATTTCGGATGGAATCTTAATTGCATTGGCCGGACTGTTGATGCGATCGTTGATGACCTTCAGAACTTCGTCGACCGCGAGCTGGACATCAAGAGGACGGGGTGCCATAGTGGGCCGCTAGTGCGAGCAGAGGGGATGGAGTTGGAGGGGTTGAAGCCAGAGCCGTTGGAGTTGGAGGGGTTGAGGCCAGAGGGAGAGGGAGAGGGAGCGGGAGAGGGAGAGGGAGAGGGAGAGGCGCTGGAGTTGGAGGGGTTGAAGCCGGAGACACTGGAGTTGGAGGGGCTGACGCTGCAGCTGAAGGGGTTGAAGGGAGAGGGGATGAAGTTGGAGGGGTCGAGGTCCAAGGCGCTGGAAGAGGGAATGGGAGGGGTTGGAGTTGGAGGGGTTGAAGCCAGAGGCGCCAGCAACCGTGGTGCCCGAGCTCGGACACGATGCGCCCAAGCTCCAGCCCAAACGAGCAGTGTAGAACGTCAGGAAAGAGAGAGGCGTGGGAGGTAGCAAGTGAGCAGAGTGATGACGGTAGCGGAAGAAGGGGTTGAAAGACGCAGACGATGAGCAGCAACGAAAAGCGGGGAGCCAAGAAGACGAAAAACGATAGGGTGGCGCGCGTTTGGCCGGTAGAGCGGAAAGCGGGAACCGTAGCGATCCCTGGTCATCATCAAAAGAAAGCTCTCCACGATTTCTTCTCCGATGATACAAGTCCACACCGCGCAAAGCGAGTACGTCAAGAGGTCAAGGATGTTGACAGTTACAACCCCCGGAATAGCCAGATAGGACAGCCGTAAGAGACCAGGCCAGCCCAATCGCATGCCCGAGGCTATCTTGAGTCTCTTCAATGCTTACAAGCCCAAAATAAGAAATAAAGCCTGTATAAAGAAAAGTGGACATCGCGCAGAGAGACGCGATGTGCATTGTTGGACAGCAATGCCAATATCGACGCATGAGGCATTCGGTTATCAGTGACCCTGAGACTCTCGGCCTGATAGCCGGCGACGCGGACACGGAACCAAATGGAGGTATATTACTAATCTATGCGCTCTGCGCCTCTGCACGGTGCAGAGGCGCAGAGATGTTGTCACGGAACTCGGATGTCCTCTCGTGTGCGCTTTGCGCTCAGCGCTCGGCACACCGCACCCTGTCGCGGCAGCACGCTGGAAAACCGTCAGAAACAGGAACTGAATGCGGCCCGGGGCGACGCTGATTGCACCCGCACCGCGCGCGCGACGGAAAGCGCGTGGGTGTGATAAGATTGGGGCTTTTTTTTCGGAGGTGCGCAGGCTGTAGTTCGTCGCTCTGTACCGCTGGCGGGGGTAGGCCGGGAAGTTGCAGTTGGGGGGGGGGGGCGACCTCCATTCAAGTACGTTTTATTATCGCAGGGGCCTATCAACCGCACCCTGGCGGGCTGGAGTGCAATCACACTCGCATCCCATGGCATCGTGCGGTCTCCAAGGAACCCTGACGGCCCCTGGATTTGGGTGTGCGCCGAGCCGGGTGTGCCGAGTGAGGAGTGAGAAGGGGGACGATGGCCTGAAGCAGGGTCGGCACGCCGAGGCAGGAAGGATATCGCCAAGGGTGGGTCGGGTGCACACGGTGGGGACAAGGTTGGGAGCCGAGACGGTGTGCTCCCTCGCTCCCGTCCCGCCGTCCTCGACGCAGCTCTGATCTCCCACCGCGCCCACCCGCCCTCGTATCCTCGCCTGCTGAGCGCCCACCCCGCCGCACGCCCCTCTCAACGCGACCGCCCCAGGGTGAGGGCGTTCCCATCCAGCCCGGCCACAGGGCTGCACCACCCTCAGCACAGGACACCCACCCCATGGCGCCCTACCCGTGGGAGCAGCGCCGCCCGCCCTCCCCGCCCCTCCCCCAGCACCCCCACGCCCATGGCTCCCCCACCACCACCTCCTCCGCCGCCGCCTCCCCGCTCCACCCCCTCCGCCTCCACACCCTCACCCTCCACCGCCGCCTCACCCGCGCACCCCGCCTCCTCATCGCCCTCTTCCTCCTCCTCCTCGCCGCATTCTCATACCTCGCCTACCCGCGCTCCCCAACCCTGGGCGACGAGGAGATGGACCTCGAGCTCTCCTCAGACCCGCTCGACCGCGGCTGGGTCAGGATACCCCCGCCCCCGCCGGGCCAGGCCGCCGTGCAGGGAAAGCTCGACGCGCGCAGGATGCCATGGTGGGGGAACGTCGATGTGGGTGGCCGAAGCCCATGGGACCACGTCCCGCGCGTGCGCGCCCGGCGCGCGCGCATGCTCTTCCTGCTCAGTGCGCCCCCTCCGCTCCCCCTTCCCCCTCCGCAGTCCTAACCCCCCCCGCAGCGTACGCGGACTACCTCGAGCGGCCCAACAGCGTCTTCTACGAGATCGTCGACGCGGCGCGGCGGCACCCCGGGCTAGAAGTGTCCGACGTCTGGGGCCCAGGCTGGCAGGACTGGGACGACGCCCTCCCCGTCTCGGCCAACCTCGCCCGGCGCGTCCTGCCCCCCGCGAGCTGCAATTGGGTCGAGGAGGACGTGGAGGCGTACGCGGGCGGGCACTGCAGTGCGAGTAACACCGAGTTTAGCCAGGGCGGAGCAGTGGGCTGCGGGTTCTATGATGTTGTGCGTCCCCCTTTCTCCCACCTCCGCACTCCCCCAGCCTCGCAATCGGGCTGCCATAGGCGCAGGCGCGTCCCCGCACCCCAGCAGCTCACCCTCTTCGCACCCAGGTCTGGACATTCTCCGAGTTCAAGGACAAGGCCGACCCGCTCATGGACGCCCCCGGCTGCGGCACCCTCCTCGTGCACCAGCTCGGCGACTGCCACAGCAAGATCCGCTGGGTCTGGCTCGAGGACCACGACATGGAGGTCGACCACGATCCGGACCATAGCTGTGTCCAGTGGTTCTACCCGTGGCAGGGGAATGTGAGTCGCGGTCGGTTCCTTTCTGTGTGGGGGGGGCGGTTTCTGGCCCGCTTCTGCTTCTGCGGCTGCAGCTGCAGCTGCTGCTTCTGATAAGCTTCTGTACTACCGATGAGCGCCTGTGGGGGCGGTGGCGGCAGGGCTGGAGATGTCGCTTTTGCAGGCGGAGAGGAGGGCGAGCACGAGGCTGACCACACGCGCAGATCACAATGTCCAAGTACGCGTTCGAGATGATGGAGGTGTTCAACTACGACCGGCTGCGGCGGCTCTACCCGGGCATGCAGATGCAGCTGTTTGGGCATTCCCCCGATTCCGCAAAGTGCGTCGTCCCCCCCCCCCCCCCCCCCCCCCCCCCCAACCACAAGCACAAAGAACAGCAGAGGACTGACCTGTGGGTTCGTGTGTGCACAGCGAATGGGACTTTTACCCGCTCGACTGGCACAGCAAGACCCACGACGCGGTCGTCTTCGGGCACGACGGGCTGCTCTACCCTCTCCGAACCACAATCACTAACGCGGCCAAGGAGCGGCCCCCGCACACCTTCATCCGGCACCACGTCGCGCCCGAGTTCACCCTCGCCCGGCCCGAGGAGGACTACACGCTCGGCGTCCCGCCCACGTACTGGTCCGGCCAGCCGCAGTACCGCCCGCAGCTCGCCATCCGGGAGGACTTTGCCAAGGGCATGCGGGAGGCGCGGATATGCGTGTTTGATAGCGTGGTGGAGAGGAAGATGATCAGGAAGTATGCGCAGGCGTGGCTGAGGTGCGTCCCTCCCTCCCTCCCTCCCTCCACTTCTGCTGCTCGTGCGACGCGTGCTGACGTCTGCGCGTGCGCGCGGGTGCAGCGGGTGCGTCGTCGCCGCGGATATACCGACAGAGCAGGAGGGGGACATCCGCCCCTTCACGATCGAGCTCAAGGCCTCCTGGCCCATCGAGCAGATCAACGCCGTCCTGCGCGCCGAGCTAGCCAACCCGGACGCCCTGCGGCAGAAGGCGCTGCTCGGCTTCGCCTACGCCCGCCAGCACCTGACCAACCTCGCAAAGGTCTCCAACGTCCTCGACCTCGCCGACCGCTACAACCAGGGCGAGAGGGGCTACGACCTCCCCCTCGGGTTCAGCGTCAGGTGCAGGGCATACCATTTTGAGCACGGCGCGTTCAAGCCCCCCTGGTGCGAGGGGATGCGCGGCCTGGAGGAGTAGCCTGCCCCTGCCCCTGCCCCTGCCCCGCTCCTGCTCCGAGCTGGCGAGGCTGAGGGCGGCGCTAGACACGCGCGCAGGGATGATCTACTGTATGAATAGGGTTTTGGGTCATCTAGGAAAACATCGGACTAGCCTTCTTGTCTACTATGTAATTCGCGCTGCGGAGGAATTGAGGCGCCTGTTGATCGTCCACAGGAGCTGGGATCCAACGCCGAGGATGCGCTGATCCTGCACCAGAAGCCCCCAACCCGGCCCTGGCGACCCCGTGCGGGCGAAGCCGCGTCACGTGCCTCACAACCTTGTTCCAAAAGAAGATCGAGACCAGAAGCTCCCCTGTGATGGAGGGCGCCATTTCGCTACTGAAAAACGAAGCGAGCCCGAGCCGGCGATGGCCCGAGAGCCCTTGCAACGCAATATTCCCGCTGCTCGGTGAGTACTTGCCTGCTGTTTTTTTTTTTTCGCTTGGCCCGGGGCAGTGGTAGGCGGGAACGACGTAGACGTCGGTGGGGTTCGGACATGTTCCCTTCCCTCGTTCGTCGGGAGCGAACGTCGATCGTTCAATGAACCCAGGCCCTTCGCTCCTGATGCACAGGCTTTCTAAAAGCGTGAAACATGGCGGGTGGCTGACGGCCGTCATATATTCTGTGAAATTTGGCTTCTGGCCAACTTGAAATCAAGCAAAATTGGAAGGTTGGGTTGCAATTTGTTGGACTCGTTCCGCTGACTCGGTACCTCTCGGTGCCGCCGCCGCTCGGTCATATGTGTAAACGTACGATGGACCATCTTCCTATTATCGCCATCACAGACGTACACACGGGAAAGTCCGTTTGGAAAGGAAAGAAGTCCGTCCATCACATACGAGAACCGAATAAATTCAGGCCGTGTCGAGGGATAGGCTGTTCGTAGCGCTTTGACGTTTGCTCCCCACCAACGACCTCTCTCAACATGAAGGTCACTACGCTCTTTACTTTCATCTCAGCGCTGTTCGTTGCCGTCAATGCCCTTACGGTTTCGAAGCCCAGGAACCAACTGGAGGAGAAGGCTTTGATTGGTATGGTCCGGGTGCAGGTGATCAGACCGTGTTGCTGAGTCTTCGGGCAGATGTTTGCGTGTACATCGACCTTGATGTGGACGCCGGGCTTTCGGACATCTTGTCTGCTCTCGGATTGGTAGACGTTTGCGTGTGTTTGAGCGCCCTGCCACGTACGTTGACCTCGTTTGCGAGTATCATGAAGCCTGACCATCAGCGCAGTTATCATCGAGGCGCACGCATCTGTTCTCGCCGATTTGAACATCTTGAACATCCTCGGTGTGCTCGCCGATCTGACCGCACTGATTACCTCCGGGAAGTACCACGAGTGTAGCCCGACGCCGTCGTCCAAGATCAAGGTGAGAAAGGGCAATCCCAGGTAGACGTCAGCTGAATATGTTGGGCACAGCGAAACCTCGCATTGGCCGACGCTCAATGCCCCTGGGGCTTGTCCCTGTGCGGCGTCCAGTCGCCTTGGGCTCGCACGGCTTGGGAGTGCGTCGATACCATGCGGGATCTTGAGTCATGCGGAGGCTGCACCGTCGGCCTGCTCAACAAGCACGCGTCCGGCCAGGACTGTACCGAGATTCCCGAAGTCGAGGATGTCGCTTGCCGCGCGGGGACCTGCGAGGTGTATTCTTGCCGGTATGGATTCGAACCTAGCGAGGATCGCACGTCCTGCGTGGCTGCTGCAACCCATGGCCATCACTTCTTGACGGGCAGCCATTAGGCTTGTGGAAAAGAGCCGGGTCCATCGCCCTCCCGGAATCAACATAGTCTGGACCGGCCGTTGATTTCGTAGAGGCACCACTTTCAAGTACTTCAGATCTTCCTTGTGGCTCGCGCGTTGTTTTACAGTAGCGTTTTATTTTGTTTTCGTCAATGGACTTTATTGCTCGCTTTACTCCGATGAGATCCGCGGGAGCCCCATGACGTGCGATTCGCTGCTGTTTCATTCGTGATTATCCTCAAACAGGATCGGACCAAGCTCCAGAGGTAGGATCCTGCATTGCGTTCAGCTTCAATGACGAGGCAAGCTGCGAGGTGCTCACTCAAGGTATGCATTTCGAGGATGCAGAGCCGCTCAAAACCCTCCTGTACCTCCATCATCTGCCCACAGCATGACGCTAGGTACCCAGTACACAATGCCCTCCTCAGCCTGGTCGTCGATCCAGCACAAGCCATCGCGCATGAGCATGTTGTCGAGCGCCGTACGAGCGCGTTCGGATGTCCACTTCTTGCGAAGCACCAGTGCCGCCTCGTTCACTTGGCCGCCGGCTTCTTGTGCGACTTCTAACACTGCGGCCTGGTCCGTGTCGAGTTCCTGGGGTACGCTGCGTAGCATCTTCCGGCTGCCGACGGTGACGACTTGGTATCCGGCGCCGAGCACGCTGAGCGTGTGGACGCTCCGAACGATATCCTCTTCGCTGACAGCTTCCGAGTCGTTCTCCCCACTCAACGACCTCAACCGCCTCACAATCCTCAGCACCTCTCCAATTTCGATCAGCCCGCCGTTCATATCGCGTGTGTTGACACAGATCTCGACGATCTGGATCGCCAGTTCGTACGTCCAGTCGCCGTAGCCAATGAGCTCGGCCCACCATCCTCCCTTCCGCGGTCCAGCAAGCGGATCGACGCCTATTGCAGCGCACATGCGCTGGAACTGCTGTCGGAACTCCGGGTCGCGGCGAATGTCATTCCGATGTTCCTTTGCGAACCGAGTGAGCGCTTCCCGAAAGGTTGATAGTTGCTGTTGTAGTCCGTCGATTTGAGATCGGGAAATGGCGCTGGAGAGCGGTTTGTAGGCTTGCGATGCTTGGGTTTGTCGTTGTAAGCCGCCAATACCAGCGCCTCCCAATCTATGCATCTTGGTATGTGCTGTAGATGTACCGGGTATACAGACAGGAGATGGTCGGCAGACCAGCAGCCTTGCAGGAGCCAAGCTTCTAGCCGCAGCGGACAGCCACGTCCGACCGGCTACCCTTGCGCGCCCTCCTGCATGTCGTCTCCCTCGCTCACAACATGGCCTCTATACCCATGAGCGAGAAGGCACGGGGAAAGCAGCGGGCAGCTCCCGTAGACGAACCTGAAGAAGCGCCCCGAAATCGTCCAATAACCGTCCGGTTCACAGAGGGTGTGCCCGACCTGACGTTGCGCATTCAGGAACGCGACGCCATTCGCGATGTCAAGCGGCAGGTGTGCATCACATCCTGATTTCCTTGCTCCTGCGTATTGACCTGTTTTGCAAGATTCGAGAATACAGACCTCAACTACAGAACAGGCGGCTACGGCTTATCTATTCCGGCCGACTTCTCACAGATGGAATTATTCTCTACGACTGGCTCGCTACACTCGAGGAACGACAGCGCCGAGCTGCGCCGCAGGCGTTCACCAGCGAGTTGAGGGAGGTTCTTGGAGACGGTGCTTCAGGCGCAGACGCGAAGAGCAAGGGCAAGACAAAGACGAAGGACGTAAAGGATGAGGAGATGGCATGGCTGCACTGCAGCATAGGAGCTGAAATCGAGGAGGACGAGGAGGAGGAGAACGTACAAGTGCCTACATCAACTTCATCAGCTTGTATTGTGTGCTGATGCAATCACACAGACGACACAAATCACCCCTCTACGTGGCTTTGATCGACTAGCCAATGCCGGTTTTACTCCAGAAGATATCGCCAATGTACGAGAGCAATTCTACGCGTCTCGCCCAGGCGCCCGACCATCAGAAGAGCCGGAAGGGGATGATGGTATGATAGTTCTGATATGCTTATACGGTTTCTGACATGCTTCATTGCCCAGCTGAGGAGCATGCCCGAGCGTTGGAAGAACAATGGATAGATGACATGGACAACCCCATGGCTGTCGCCGACCCACTGCTGGACGGTCCGGAAGGCGAAGGCATGTACATGACGACGCTGCAAGGTCTTCTCACCGGATTCTTCTTCCCAATCATGCCCTTCTACTTTATGCGCCAGCCGCCTCCCCCAACGATGTTTACGGAACGAGAGCTGGAGCCCGATACCCCTCTGCCTGACCTCATTCCGACCGCTGTCTTTTCGTACGTGGTAGTGTTAACAATACAGATCTGGATGCTGATGAGTAATGCAGTCGACGAATGCAAGTCGCCATTATCCTTGGACTGGTCGCAAACGTCAGTTATGCCTTCCTGCGCATGTTTCACTAGTCGGTCTACACCAATGTATACTACGCCATTCGGCTCAAGGCAATCTCATACCATACCACCTCTCATCGCAGGTGATACTGTTCACCATGCACAAGTCCAATGCGCACGTTTCACTCGTGCCGAAGGTCTGCGGCCCCGACGGACAGTTCAATCACGGACAAGAAAATGAATTCGATCGTGCACAACAAATACAAAACGAATTAGCAAGTCTACTCGTGAGAGTTCGTGAGGGTCCGTCCAACTATCTGCATTGCCCTCCATCCTTTCTTCCATCCTGCCTCCCGACCGAGATCCTCAAATCAGAAATTTTCGATGGACGCCGCCTGATGGAGACCAGTCTTCCTCTTTTCCACGATGTCGCAGGACTGCCCATCAGCGGACACAGCATAGCCATCACGGCAGGTATGGACGGCACAGAAGCCTTCGACGCAGGCGACGTCCTCGACCCCGTCGATGTTGGTGCAGTCAACTCCCGTGGCGAGCTGGCCGGGAAGAGCGAAGACGCAGCCGCCGCCTGCAACACCGTTAAAACAAGCTCATGCGGTTCCATGTCAGGCTCACAGCTTTCGAGGTCACGGGAAGTGTCGATGCACTCCCAGGCTTGCTTGGTCCAAGGGCTAGATACGCCGCAGGCGCTGTGCGCCTTGGGGCAACGGTCGTCCTCCCAAACCAGGTCCCTCTACCCACGGCTATGAGTCACCTCGTTTGATCAACTAGCGGCCTGGGAACTTACTGCGGTCAACTCTGCGGACCGCTCGAGGGAGCGACCGGAGGGTCCACCCCAACGCTTCGCAGGCGTTGCCTCACGTGGGACGGAGGAGCCACGAGGCCAGACAGCGGAAGCCGACACGCCTGCACCGACGAAGAGGAGGGTCGCGAGAGCAGATACCTTCATGTTGACTACGAATGAGGCTAGAGTGTCCCGTCTCAGTCTGAGGTGGGGAAGGTATGAATTACGAGCAAACCCTGGAGGCGGCGAGGGTGGCCTGCTATAAGTTAAATAGATAGGATAGAGCGCGCTTCACGGCCCAAACAGTATCGCCATTTCGACCACAGTGCGGTGCATCATTGCCAGAGTGAGGCGTGCGGTTGCGTGGGCGGTGGCAGGGCGATGAGCGAATAGTCGAGCTGTGATGCTTGCTTAGCGGCCCGTAGACCCTTCCAGATTCATCTGTTGAACCGTTTTTGAACCCTGTTCGGTTGCGCTCGGGGGGACGAATTCCCGTAGCGCTCGGCCCAAAGAAAATCTGGGCCGCAGCTGCGATGGGCGGTCGGTATTACCACTCCAGCTCTCCTCACGCCGAGACGATTGTTGATAGAATACCGGCCCCACCGATACAGAGAAGTGATCACCAAAATAGCATTGCAACCAAGTACCGAGACTCGAGGGGGAGTCTTGCTGGCATGATGTGCATCACGAGTCGCATGCTGGCAGTGATTCTGGCCGGGAAACGATCGGTTGGAGGTTCGGTTGGTGCCTCAGTTCCTGGTCCATTCCGCACATGTCAGAAGTGTGTGTTGAACACAGATAGCAGGCCTCCAAGAGCTTGAGAGAATCTAGCCTTCAATTGGGCTCAACGACTCAATAGCAGGGCAGTCATGCGCGTCGGCAGAAGGATTGCACGGTGCCGGGCACGTTCCTCGGAGAGTTTCCTTGTTCAGCTCCAAGCGCTCGACAAGTGGGCTGACATGGCGCTAGGAACCATGCTGCGCACGCTAAGCAGGCGGTGACTGGTGAGGCCCGATGGGTCCGGGAGCTCACTGGGTTGGACCAGGAATAGTTGAGAGAACCACACCGTTTGGGGTTTGAGTTGGACGGGCCACGGAACCGGTGTGTAGCCCAGGAAACTTGTTTAGCTGGCAGTGCAGAAGAAAGGAAGATGTGGGATCTCCGCTGCGTGCGGCTGTCAAGGAAGGGATGACGTCTGATTCTGCCGCGGCATCAAAACGTGGTCAAAGCCACCGCCTCGAAAGATCCTCGGCACGAGTGCAGGCTAGCTGGAGCCACGACGCACTGTCCAAACACCGATATCCGATATGAACTTGTCAATATTGAGGGGCTTCACCTTGTCCTTCCCGTTGATATGATGTCAAGACCGCCGATAATAGCTGACTCGTTGAATTGCTGGCATCCGAGTCCAGATGCCGGTTGAAGGAGCAGAAGCCGGAATGCGAGTGCGCACCTTACACTCCCTCGGAATGCTCGTACCGGCCGTAGTGCATGCTGGAGTTAGAGCAAGGGAAGGGCTGCGGGGCATAACCCTACGTATATAAAGTGATGACCGAGTCAAGGATCCGCCCAGCTCCATTTCTCAGCGTGGGGTTGTTGGGGAATGTGTATCGGCATTGCCATATAGAAGGGAGGGAGCATCATACAACAGATAACAACACATCTCTGTAGCAGCTCAGAGTGCCGTATGGCCGCCAGTGGAGCCGAATCCACCTGCACCACGAAGAGTTTCCTCCAAATCCTGCGTGCTATATTGAGCAACGCCGTAAGCCAAGCCGAGCAGGGGCACGTACCGCTACCTCCATGACTGCGGGCGTCTCGATCTTCTCGATGATCAGCTGAGCAACGCGGTCGCCTTCCTGAACTGCGCAAATTCGCAAGCAGTAGATAAGCGTACGCAGTCCATGCTTAGTGGCTGGGCTTACCCTCGAAGTCCTTGTCGCTCAGGTTGAACAGCAGCACAAAGACGATGCCGCGGTAGTCGGCATCAATGACGCCAGCCCCAGTGTCAATCATGAACTTGGAAGCTACCAGGTTATTAGAATGATGATGAAAGTGGGCTGTTCGGGACCTGCTTACCCAGCCCGCTCCTGGGTGCGACGCGTCCGTAAGTGCCGACTGGGACGGCGATGGAGATCTGGGTGTCGACCAGCGCCTTGCCGTGTGCGGGGATAGTCTTCTTCTCAGCACTATGGATAACGGCCGGCGTCAGCTGGTCACCATAGACACAGCATCACAGACGTACCTGTAGAGGTCATAGCCCGCTGCCAACGCGCTCCCCCTCGTTGGCAGACGCGCTTTCTCACTGTGCTTCTTGATGAGGAGCTGGCTCGTCGGAGCAGGGACCGACGATCCCTCAGGCTTGGTGACGTCCACCTTTTCGGTTGTTCCGTTGGTAGCAGACATTTTGGCAGGCGGTTCGGAGGGATGAGCAGAGGAAGCCTGGCGCTTGTGGGTACTCATGTAACTTTGGAGAGGAGGGACGCGTCGAGCTATGGACGCGACGCGTAGAGACATGAAAGCGTGATATCCACGTGGGGTAGGCGAGGAAGGTGAACCCTTATCGTGTGCCCGGTGTAGCTCTCCGTCCGAACGTCCACCACCTCCAATTCGCTCTCGATTTAAGCTGAAGTACACCAAAGATGCCGGGGAGACTTCAGAACAAGGTTGCGATCATAACCGGAGCCGCTGGGTAGGTCTCATCCTAGTGTATGCCGCGAAACGAGGCGACTGACCCCACCCCAGCGGAATAGGCCTTGAGTCCGCCCTGCTCTTCGCGTCCGAGGGTGCGCATGTTGTGATGGCAGACATCAACATGGCGACCCTGGACTCCGCGGTTGCGCTTGTGAAGCAGCGGAGTCCGGAGGTTGGGGCCCTGGCTGTGAAGTGTGATGTGAGCAAGGAGCGCGAGGTGGAGGAGCTCGTCAAGACCGCGGTGACGGAGTTCGGCAGGCTCGATGTCATGGTGAGCTGACATTGGCCCATGCGGCCACAGCTGGGGCTTAAGTTGCATGAAGTTCAACAATGCTGGTATCATGCACCCGGATGACGACAATGCGCTGAACACCGAGGAGCGCATCTGGGATCTTACCATGAACATCAACCTGAAGGGTGTCTGGTTCGGCTGCAAGCATGCGATCGCAGCCATGCGGTTGAATAAGCCGGACCCTGCGCGTGGTCTGCAGACCGGTGGCAGCATTATCAACACTGCAAGCTTTGTTGCGCTCATGGGTGCAGCAACGCCACAGTTGGCTTGTGAGCGCCGGATTCTTTTCCTTCCGCTTAGCAGTGACTGACGTGCAATCCAGACACTGCTTCGAAGGGTGCTGTCTTGGCGATGACGAGGGAGCTGGCGATGGTACATGCTAGGGAGGGCATCCGCTTGAACTCCCTATGTCCGGGCCCTCTCAAGACTCGTACGTATGCTCTGCCTTTACAGCTCCCAGTCTGCTGACACGTGACACAGCCCTCCTCATGGACTTCCTGAACACGACTGAAAAGCGTGAACGCCGCATGGTGCACCTGCCGATGGGCCGTTTCGGCGAGGCGATAGAGCAGGCTCGGGCTGCCCTCTTCCGTATGTCCGGTCAACTAAAAGCGCTGGCAGACCCTGATGTTTCTCGACAGTGGCCAGTGACGAGTCCAGCTACATCACCGGCACCGACTTCAAGGTGGATGGTGGTCTGTCCAGTTGCTACGTGACGGCCGTCGGGGAGCCGATCCTGCCGCCGCCCGTCAATCTCGCAGCTAGCCAATGAAGTGTTCCGACAGGCCGACTTGGTGATTGCGAAGTGTAATTCGAAGACTGTAGTGCGAGTAGAAAGCGAATAGAATGAGATGTTTCTGTAGTATTCCGCGCTCACTGCCTCAGGAGCCCATGCGCGATCCACGAGCTATAATCTTTCTCGCGTTCTTGACCCGCTGGACCAGTACCTACTTGCCCGTAAAGGACCGACTCCAAACATCCACCCCATCACGATACGAAGGCACACGGGCGCTCAATCGGAAACCCTCAGCAATGCCGGGATCATTCAACCGGACCCTTGGGAGCACGCGGATTCCCAACGAAGAGGGGCAGCAAGGTCGGACGACCGATCGGCACAATCTCCTAGCCCCTCCTCTGGGCACACCTTCCTCCCCGACCACCATGTCCTTCCTCTACTCCCTCATCACTGGGCGGCCATCGCACAAGAAGCGACGATTGAGCATTACACCTGGTGCGGGATATGCGCCCATTCCGGAGGATCCCACGGAGCCGAGGACGCCAGCATCGCTCGAGCAGCAGATCACCGGTGTCCCGCCGTTAGGGAGAGGGGTGAAATGGGTACACTTCAGCTTAGGAGCAGCGGTGTTGCTGCCATGGAATGGTGCGTCTCCCCAACCTGGCTGCTGAGACGCATGCTCATTCGGGCAACACAGCGATGATAACGGCGATGCCGTACTTTCTATCAAGATTGGAAGGATCCTCCCTAAGGAGTGCTTTCCCTTCGTGGTTATCGACGTCCTTCACAGCGGCGAACTTCGTCGTGCTTGCTTATGCAACCTATACCTCCGACGTGGTACGACTGTGCCCTTCCCGATCTTGTCTGGTTGCTCACCGGCTTGCCAGGCACAATCTGCCATCCGAATACGCCTGTCGACAATCGCGATCATCCTCATGTTCGTCCTTCTGACTCTTTCGACACTCGTGCCCGCATCTCCAAGTGGATACTTTGCTTTTGCGATCATTATGGGAATGCTGCTTGCTTCCGCTGGGTCGTACACCTCGAATGCTCTTGGTGCGCATATATGCAATCCGATTACGATCCCCACTAACGAAGCTATAGTCGCGCTCGCTTCGATTTTCGGACCCATGGCTATGCAATCGGTCATGTCGGGTCAAGCCGCTATAGGTGTCCTGGTATCACTCGTGCAACTCATCAGTGCCTGGCTGAGCCTAGCCGGAAGTGGCTCTACCCCCGCAGGGGCTGCTCGAAGCGCCTTCGGTTTCTTCGGCGTTGGAGTCATATTTCTTATCGGCTGTCTGTTCTCCCATGGCTGGTTGACGAGCTTGAGAGTATACGCAAGAGCGATGGAGCCGTGGATGAATGGAACAGTCGGGAACAACACACCAGCGCTGCAGGGAGAGGAAGGGGAGACAACGATCGGGGAGAGCGTGGAGAGCACAGTCACGATGGGTCAGAAACGGGATGTTCGTACGCTGTGGAAGGTGGCGAGGAAGAACCTGACGTATAACTTGGCTGTGGGTTATGTATTCATCATCACCCTTGTAAGTACTACCCCAACGTACGTCGTTGTCCTAACTCAATTCTGTGCAGGCTGTCTTCCCGCCGATCACCACCTCCATCCATTCCGTTCACGATCCAACATCATCCATGCTATTTAATCCCCTCATATTCAACGCACTACACTTCTTCATGTTCAACATCGGTGACTGGACCGGCCGCCATCTCTGCACATACCCAGTCTTCCTGACCTGGAAGGCACGCAACCTTCTAGTCTATTCGCTCTCTCGCACCGTGTTTGTGCCTCTATTCCTGATGTGCAATGTTGAGGGCTTCAGAGCCGGGACATCGCCCATCATCAACTCCGACTTCCTGTACATGGTCATTCTGCTCTTCTTCGGTATCACGAATGGTCACGTCAGCAGCAACATCATGATGGCCGCGCCGAGCATAGAGCACAACAAGAAATTGCTCAGGGAGGAGATCGATACCGCTGCTACTGTGGCAAGCTTCTGCCTCATGGGCGGTCTGTTGACTGGCTCTATCTTGAGCTTCGCGGTGAGAGGCTGGATCTGCGGGTGCGACCCCTTCATCGGTGGCTGAGGTGCGCGAGTGGAGACCAGATATGAAGGGAGTATTATAGATTGCTTGCATAATAGCAACTGTATCATTATCGTAGTGATACCCCAATGCATCCTCAACTCTTCGTCTTCCCCTTTGCCTTTCTCTCGGCTCTCCGAAGAGTCTCCTGGCTCTGGGCTGACGCGTAAGGAACCTCCTCGATGACGTTCATCCCCGGTGGAATGTACTGGTTCTTCGCGGGCTTGAGAACGATGCTGTTGATCTTGTCCATCTTCTTCAGCTTCTTCACCATCGTCCTTCTTATCTTTCTCGTGATCTTCTTCCCCCTCGGTGTCCTCATGAGCTTCATCACACGCTTCCTCTTGTGCCGCTCCCTCTCGTCCCGATCGAACTTCCACGTCGCCTCGAGCACGATCTCCTCCCGCGTTCGTCCATCCGCGTACACTTCGCTCTCCTTGGTCTCCCTCCGAATCGCCCTCTCCAGCCTCGCTTGACGATATGGGCCACGCAGCTGCCAGCGCTTTGTCCTATTGGCGCGAGAGTAGTATGAGGACAGCTCGCGCGCTACGAAGTGCTCCATAGGCTGTGAAGGGTCGGCTCCAGCCGTCTGCAGGTAGACGTCTTCAGGCTTTGGCTCGTTGCGCTTGTACAGGCCGGGGTTCAGCGTAGGAGCTGGGGGTACCCACGTTAATTTCAGCGCCTCTTCGGCAGTTGTATCTTGCGGGCCAGCTGCTAAAGCGTGAGATTGACTGAGTACCATAAGCAGTGAACGTTGGCTTACGATCTGCGGGCTCCCGTCCCACAAACTGCGGCCAAGGAATCTCAATCCTCACGCGATTTCCGTTCTCGTCATATTTTGGTGGTAAGGCAGGATAGGTGGCAGCAGCGTAACGTCTAAACACGTATCGTCCAATGGCCTTCACGTAAGTCGGAGTGGTGCGCTGCACGCGAGTCGCGTAAACCGGAAGGACCCGAGGCTCGGTTTCGTCTGGTAAAGGCGGAAATTCGAAATCGCCGATATAGAGCTGGACGTTGCTGTAATGTACCGGCATCGGTTCAAGGTTGTACTTCGGCATGTCGGGTTCGTTCATGAGGTTGGCCACGTGCCTCGTAAGCTGGCGGCAGCTTAGGCATGTCCCCTTGACTAGTAGCGAAAAGGACGTACTTGTGGGCCATCCTTGAGATACAACCAATTCTTCTCCCTATCAACCTCGAGAACTTCCAACCTGTCTTTCTTCCTGAACTCATCTTTTCCCGAGATCATCCGGACCTTGTCCCCAGGAGCAATGTTCCACCACTTTATGCGGTCCTTTGGGTTGACCCATTTTGGCCTGTGCATATGCTTTACCTTCATAACGGGCTCATGGCGGGTTTTCGTTCGTGATACAAGATGAAAGAGGTCCTTCTGAGGCTTGTTGGTCTTGAGAGCATCCCGAAGACGCATGCGGAGCGCCATCTTGGGCCAAAGAGGTGTACTGTGCCAGTGCCCAGTGCAGGGACGACCTGAAGGAGGAGCGCGATATTTCGACGGAGGCTTTTCATCAACCTGAATTTCCGTCGCAAGACTGGCGCGACTTGTCCCTAACAGCCTAACACGCACCAACCCGCGCCCGTCTCGACCTGCAACGAGCTACACCGAGATGTTACCTACATTGATACTGCGGGCAGCGTCGACATCCGCTGCAAAGGTCGTCCTACCGGTACAAAGCATCGGCCACCGGGTCCTCCCGCCGCGGCAGTCGTTGTATCAAGTTCTCGCCAGACTGCCGAACGACGGCATCGGGTTTGGTCTTTTACAAACAAGATGGCGCGGAAAGCAGATACTCGACAGCTATTGGCATATCAGTCGAGTGAAGCTAAGGGCTGATGGCACAAGAGGGAGGGCATGGGGCAAGCTGGTCTGGAAGGGTGCGTCTGGCCTCATAGACCGTGCAAGACTTTGCTGACCGTACTTGTGTAGGCAGGGTGGTGTCGCAGGAGCCAGAGAAGATCAGTGGCGGCCTCAAGTACTTTTGGACGACGATATCTCCCAACGTTATACCGCTTCCCAAAAATCCACCGGGGGGAGACCTGAGCTCAGCGCCCAAACCGCCAGAGGCTGCACCTCGTCGAGTACCCACATAACCGAGGAAGACACGCGCGAGGATTCTGGAGAGGGGATTCGACAGCGTTGGGTCTCTAGTGGGTGACGTTACTTGATTGGGTGTCTGTATATGAACAGATGTAATGCATTGGTTGCGAACTTTCTACCGATACAGCGAATCGCTTCCTCAGGCTTTCAGCCGCTTCTTCGGCTTGAGCCCTGTCGCCGCAGAGACAATCGCTTCCCGCCGACCTGGTTTCCCCACCAATACCGTTACCACAGCATCCGTCTTCGCCGGTCGTCCTCTTTTCGGCAGCTCCACCATGGTTTTCGTTTCAGATGGACTCACGGCTTTCGGCTTCGTAGACTTCGGCTTCGTATTGGAAGACTTCGCACTTGTGACCTTCGCGCGCGAGACGGTAGCTTTTGATTTTGCGGTGATCTTCGCGCTGATTGCTATTGAGCGAGGTTTCCTCTTCGAAGCCTTCACGTCCGTTTTTCCCTTTCGGCCAGGCACAGCTGAGATGCTCTTCCGGGTCATCCCCTTCTTTTTGATAGGCAGCACGTCCGTTTCTGGTTTATCCTCTGCCTCTTCGACCTCCTCATCCAGCTCGAGGTCGTCCTCTTCAAGGGCCATTGCGGAAGCGGTCGCCTGCCGGTGCCGGTGATAACAGCTTCGAATGATGTCTCCCCAGAGCACCGCTTTGTTGCATTGCTTGCATGTTCCGGATCGCGGAAGCATGGGCTCGTCTTGCGCCTGAGAGGCGAAGTCTCGCCGGATGCAATCGATGTGCGAGACGCTCGTGCAGCCGTCGGAGGGACATACTGTGGTCATGAGCGGCTGAGAGATGTTCACTCCCTCCTTGCAGATGCTGCACAGGGTTTCACGTAGCGTCTCGATCTGCCCTTGCTTCGCAAGAATAGCTTCGTTGAAGCCGGCATCTGCGACGTCGAATCCGGCCTTGCTCAAGTCCTGCACGCCTGCTTTCGTAACTCGTAGCTTCTTTGTGTTGACTTTGCATCCTACGGGAAGCGTCCCGGCCGCAGCAGCCGCCGCCTTCCACGCCTCCACGGCCTGGACGTCAAGCAGTGTTACGTGTAGCGGCCAAGCGTGGTATGTCGGGCTACATATCATAGTTCGCACAACCCTTAATCGACAATGAGCAAAAGATCGGGAAATAGGAGCTGTGACTCACGAGACAATTCGAGGAAGTCTGGACCGTCCTATCATGGTAGGAAAGTGATGCGCCAGATGTCGGCTCTTCCAGGGGTGCTGCAGAGCCCATTCAAATTGCAGAGCGTGGAGCTTGCTCGGGAAGCCGTGCACAAGCATGCTCATGATCCATGGCCTGTCAAGCGATGTCTTTCGGGCACCCTGATCATCAATATAAACACATCAGCAACTCTGGAAGGGCAAGGAAGCGTTGATTGCTCACTTGTGCGAGCTCGCCATTATGTTGCCGCAGCCTCCTGACAGGGTCGGTGGTGGTCCCGATGTACGTTTTCCTACCCCTAGGTCGCGTGCCCAACGATCGGAGCACATAGCAGGCGTAGAACGGCGGAAACGTGTGATCTCTAGGCACATCAATCGGCACCGGCTTAGCCTTTAGATTTCGTGGTGCCCATCTACATATCGAAGGGAGCATAGACCGGTTTGCAGCACAGCGCAGCCGTCAGACGTTCTCTGGTTGGGGCCCAGTATGGAGAGTCAGTCGCTGGCGCGTAAAGAGGCGCGTTCATAACCGGACCACGGAGGCAGACTGAGCGTGATAGCCGCGTGTGAAGCCAACGAGCAGCAGCCCTGTACACGCCCACCATCACTCCATCTACCCCAGCTTGTCCTCATCCCCCTACTGTTTATATACCTCCTCCCCTTAACAGTGCATCCTTCTCCACGACAGTTCTATACGATTATCTACGATCACGAGGATGGACGGCGAGGACTGGCTGGATAGGTGCGCTGGGCTTCTACCGTCCCGTCGGAATAGGGTCTCATCAGCTGATGATGACCAGCCAATTTGACCGGGCGGTAGAGATCGTGCAAGGGTATGGAGCTCCCTGGGAGCCATGTGGACTAGCTGTGCTTACACGAGAGTATAGTCTATCAAAGACCGGTCCGATCCAGACTGGATATGAAGAGAAGCTGGCCATGTACAGGTAAGCCGAGGCCAGCAAGGGGTGATCCAGGCGCTGAGTGAGCGAACAGCTTGTACAAACAAGCTACCGTAGGGAATGTGCCATCTACTCGCCCTGGAATATGGGACGTTCTCGGAAGGGCGAAATGGTGCGCTGGCTTCGCTTCCTGTCCATCAAGCGGCCCCGACTAATGCCACAACAGGGACGCGTGGGCAAGACACCGCGATATGGACGAAAGGGAGGCAAAGCGGCAGTATGTAGACACACTACTCCGCGTGCTGAGAAAATACTCGGGCCGAACTGTGGCGAGGGATTTGGCGAAAGAGCTGGATTCGTATCGGCCAGAGACGTCTGTCGGTGCGTGCCAGTCGTTCCCCGTCAACGAGAGAAGCTAAGAACGATATAGAGGACGAAGACTACGAGCCGCGGTCGTCATCTTCCGCTTCTCCTTCTGTTATGTCCCCGCCTCCGCCTCCGCCTGAGCAGTTCTACGACCCGTCCGACCCGAACGCTGAGCTGCTGCAGTCGGCATCCACCGAACAATGGGGACAAGTCTCCCGCTCGGCCATCACGCAAGCGATGGAGGATGACGCGTTTAACGCCGCATCGGAAGTCACATCACAAGGTGCACGGCCGATGTCGAGTGTGTCTCGGTACAGAACACCGATGACGCAGTCCATTCAGCTACCGATGAGCGAGCGAACTACGTCTCCGCCACCCCCAATGCCCCTAATACAGCAGTTCTCGGCGCCTGTCCTCCCCTCTTCGCAACCTATACCACGGCACGCGACACCTTCGGCATATGCTGTCGTTACGTCAGGGTCTTCTCAACCCGTCTCAAGCCGCACGTCTGTGGGATACGGCCCGTCCGCAACTGCACCTCCTGTTGCGACAGCCTTCCCGGCCTATCCCCATCCATACGGCCATATCCGCACACAGCAAGGTTATCCAGACACCTCCTCCGCCTCCGGCGTGCCCTTCCCTGTCGCACCTGGCGCTCCTTCGATCGGCCGAGCTCCGCGCCCGCCGCTGGAGCGTGCCCTAGAGAGCATGCAGGCATCTCTCGCTGCTCTGCACGAGAGACTCGAGTCGATCGAGTCCGCTGCCATTGGCGAACGAGAAGGCAGCCCGATACTGAGTGGTGTGCGAAGCCGGCAGAACTCGGGTGTCGGTGGACGACCACGCCGTCCGCGCTGGGCCGAGAGTTGGGGCATGTGGGGAATCGTCCTCTCACCCTTCTCCTACGCCCTCTCCCTGCTACAGCGCAGTGTCAGCTTCATCCTCTCCAACGAGACTTTCCGGCGCAGTCCTGTGCTCGCGATCGTCAGGCGCTTGTTCTTGGACCTAAGCTTCCTGCTCACCCTCGCTGCGCTGGCGAGGTACGCGTGGAGGCGCAGCGGGCTTACGAAGCGCGATGTGAAGCGGTTGGTGCTCCACGCTTGGGCTATTGCTACTAGTAGAAATAGGCAGCCGAGGGCTCTGGCACATGCAGGTGTGCAGGCGTAGGGGATCTACTGCTCAGTCTTGTCTATACCGCTACATGCATGGCTTGGAGATGATCATCTTCCGTAATGCATCAGGACGCTGTCGCGTTCAATAATTGTGATTAATATATCGCTGATGATTGGACATGGTCACGTTCGCAGTGGTGAGCGGCGGCAGCTACATACCGTGGGCGAGTTGGCGGAGTTGAATTACTTGGCAGCAACTTACGAAAAAATATTGGGTATTGAGTTTAGGGTGGAGACTGGCAGGCAGGCCCGAGGAGCACTCGTTGCATCGACGAGTTGGCGCGTTTACATTTCGATCAGCATGGTTCGGCGTGAGCACATGTCAACCCACTCCTCCAAGCTTGTGCCCGGTCGCCTGCGTGTGAGGTCACCTCACATAAGGGCATATTATGAATGGAGGGGATGGGATTGCTGCGGATGCAGATTCCGGATTAGCGCTGATGGACAAGATAATGCAATGAATGCGGCTTCCTTGTTCCCAAGACAGAGCACCTGAGAGTCCCCTTTGATGCCGAAGAAGGAAAATTGTTCCCATTAGAGTGTATCCCCTGCGGATGCACTCTAAAGGAGGCTAATCCTTCGTAATGTACTTCGTCATGTAACTGGTAATGTAACGAGGACCCTGAGCGGAGTTCACCGCTGCCACCTGAGAAAACCATGTGCACGTACGCCTTCGTTCCCCAACAGCTGCCGTAACTAGCAATGAAGACAGCGTCTTTAATTTCCAGTACGGACGATCATGAGAGCAGCCTACAATGCTGACGGAAGTGCCTGGTCCTGCTCCAGCGAAGCACGTCGGGCGACGGCGACTAGCCCAGCATGAGCCGCAGGCTGAATGTCCGGGGTTGGACAATTCACTGGCGGACTTACTAGAGAAGGTGATGTCGCGAAGTGGGGAAAGCGGAAGCAATGCCCGTTTTGGGTCAGTAGTTAAACGCCACAGGCAGTGTTAGAAGGTGTCGGTCAGAGTGAAATTTGGTGACTGTCCCTGGAAGCGAGGATGCGTCCGGACAGTGATTTTCCCCATCATTTTTGGCTTCGCTCGAGCGGCCCGCGAATAGTACGCAACGCCATTGGTGAACAAGGCCAACGGCTAGCCTGCCCCTCCTC
This sequence comes from Calocera cornea HHB12733, assembly GCA_001632435.1. NCBI lineage: Eukaryota > Fungi > Basidiomycota > Dacrymycetes > Dacrymycetales > Dacrymycetaceae > Calocera > Calocera cornea. The sequence continues at coordinate 173,856 of KV423918.1, read as the reverse complement.
GCATTCTTAAGCCCCCTGTCTCCGTCTCGGAAACATTTTTCAAGGGCGTGTGGCTGTGACATGACTCCAGAATGCATCCGCTCAGGGCACGAGGCCGCATACGAGCCAACCATATTGTAAATGCTACCGCGGGGGCGATCCTCCCTCCTTTCCCTCGTCTCTCTATCTCCCCGTCGAGCCGCACCAAGCCCCGGCCTTCAGGTTACGCGATTGATAGCACTTTGTAGCGTTGTGCTGTTCGCCTCCCTCTGAGAGAAGCGGATACGGCTTGGCCAGCAGCCGTCAGGTATATCCTGAACATACCCGTACCGCCCGCATTCTGTTCCCCCGCACCCCTTTCCTCTCGACTCATCTCGTCCCGCCATACATCCGACTACCCTCCTCGACCGACTACCCTCCTCGACCGTCCACCTCCCCTCACACATCACACATCTCCAAACAATGGCTCCTCGTGACACCAGCAAGTCCAAATCGAGCGGGCTCAACGCCTTTAAAACCAGTATGTCGTCATGCATATATACTCACGAGAGTGATATTTGACACACACGCAGACCTATCCTCCGTGGTGAAGCATGTGAAGGCAACCTTCCGTGACAAGATACGTGCCCCAGGTGGTACGCGCTCCGGCATGCTTCGCAAGACAGCCTCCGGCACATTGACCGGCGCCACCGCGACCAGCATCAAACGGCCCACGACTGAACACCGCGAAGAAACCGAGAAGGACCCCGACTCCATGGATGTCGATCTTCCCACATCCCCCAAATCTACGTCTTCCGGCTCCCGTACTTTGGTCAGCACCACGAATGCCGACTGGTTTGGCTCCAACAGCCCGTTGACATCGGCTACTCCGTCGCCTGAGTCCGCTCTGACATCCCTACCTACCTCTTTCGACGACGACCAGGTGATGGCGGATGTCTGTTCGCCACAGATGATCGTTTGCGGCGACGAAGATGTAGAGATGCAGGACGCGGCCGAAATAATGCCGCCACTGCCTTCGGTCGATATCAGGAGTATCCGCCCCGTGCCACCGGCTCCCTCATCTCTCGAGCATGGGCAAGTGAAGGAGCTCGAGGAGAATGCCAAGGCATTCTCTCCCAAGCCCGCTTCACCCCAGAAGTTCAATCCTTTCCTGTTCAACGGAGACGATGCTCCGCGCCGTTCTGAACGCACTTCCCCTGCGCCCGCGCCTACTGCGTCTCGGCTACCGGTAAACCGTTCGGCAACTGCGCCCTCCGATCCCTCTTCAACCCCATCTGATGATAAATCTGCTCGCAATCTCGCAGACGCTGATGCAGGTCCTACTACTATTTGCACCCCTCCTGCCCTCGATACCGAACGCGATACCGCTCCTGATAGCGATTATAAATCAACTGCACCTCCTCTGAACGCCTCCAGCAACGCCACTCGCAATACCATTCGCAGTATCGCTGCTGCTGTCGAGCCCTACACGCGTGGCCGCAAGAGGGATCGCGACGAGGACGACGAGGACGAAGACGAGGGCGTCTCGCCGCGGAGGATCGTAAAGCTCCGGAAAATGGCCACGGCATCCACTGTATCTCGTACGTGTCATCCTATCATCTTTTTCTTCACGTTCTCTGACAGTATAATTGCAGATGTTAGAGCCAGTGCCAACGAATCGCTCAACCTGCAGCAAGTGTTCCAGACAGAAGCAGCTGAAACCACGATATTCCGCGCTACCATTGTCCCCTTCCAGACACCCGAGGCTGAACGTGGACCCCCGCGAGATGGTCTTTCGTCCAAGATCAGCCGCGCTGCCATTGTCCCTTTCCAGACAGCCGAAGCGGAACCCGGACCCCCGCAAGGCATTCTATCGTCCAGGATCACCCCCAGTACCGTTGTCCCTTTCTCCACCCGGGATAAGATAGTCAGGGTACCGACGCCCGCGCTTGCCGCTTCGAACGACCGCCAGGATCCTTCCGCCTCGGACAGTAGCCCTTGCACTGCCTGTGGGATCGTAGGAAACGACGTGCAGGGCTTTGAGAAGAACACGGGGACATCTTCGTGTCCTTTGTAAGTACCTTCGTCCTTAAGTCACCGAGCTCATCTGACCCCGCATGATATGTAGTTGCCATCGCTCTATTGCTACGGCTCTGCTCGGTCGGGCCACATTGGCCCAGCACAGTGACGCTAGTGTCACCGATGCTGTGGCTTACCCATCCCCATCTGTCCAAGCAGAAGAGTATGACACCGTCCGGGCTTCGGGCCCAGCGGACAGGTCTGTGCAAGTGGCAGGTAAGACTGTAGAGACGACGGTCCTCCAGAATGCCCCTCAAGAGGCTATTACTCGTGAACCTACTCAGCCGCTACCTACCACTCACAACCTGCCTGTGACGGCCGCGCTGTTGGGGCAAACTACCCCCACATCGGAACCGACACGAATTAAGCCCTCGTCTCCTGCAGACGAAAGAAGCACGAAGGTGCCCGTTCAATATGGTAGCGCGATCGGAGTCCCGGCTGTTCTGGCACGTCCAGCTGGGGAGCAGGACGGCCTTGAAGCAGAACGGCCGACATTGAAGGTGAGGAGAGTCGGCGATAGCACCAAGCTCACGATACCTGTGCCACTCTGGAAGAGGGCCACACAGGTGGCAGACGGGGTGCTTGCGTACTATTCGGGTGGCAAGAGCTCGACGAGAGCAGTTGAGACGTCCAGGTCAAAGCATTCAGACTGGAAACCGTACGCCCGGACTTCTTCCCGCAAACGTATGCTTCAAGCTTGCTCCCTTGTTTCGAGGACTAACGATTTATCCCTAGATACGAGGGATGAAGATACTAATCCATCGACCATCGCCATGAAAGTCCAGACGACCACTTGTCAGAGCCGTGCTGTCAAACACATGGATATGCCGTGCAAGGCATGCATCACAAGGAAATCAGTCGACAACTGCCGCTGGAAAGGTGTGCGATGTTTCCTATATGCTACGGTGACAGAGGTCGTCGAGTCTGTCGACAGGAAGGGCAAGCACACGCGCAAAGAGACGACGTATCTCAAGGCTATCGAGGGTCCCTACTTCGCGTCGACCACGCGCGACGACGCGGTGCTTGCAATGCCTTCTCAGTGGAATACTAATTTTACGCCAGAGCTTGTGACCAAGCTGAAGGTCAGTTCATGATTTTTTTCCAGCCACTGGACTGGCGCTGATAATGACACATTAGGTTAACATATCCGAGAACATGGTCGATATACTCCAACGAGAGTTGGAGCATGCGTCACGCGAGGGTGCCATCCGGTGCGAAATGGATGCGAGCCACAGGCGTACGTGTGGTAAGGATTTGGTCATCACCTGTCGTTTCAAGATTACCCATTTTTGTATCAGACATCTGCCTCACGGGCCTCTTATCAGGCTCGTTCATGTGCCGGCACTGCGGCGAGGATGTGTGCTTCGATTGTTACAAGACAATCAAGTCCGGCGAGGAAGTGGGCACGAGATGCAATGGACGGAGGTCTCATCGAGGTCATTGCCACGAGGCGAACGACTTCTTCGCCTTCACTGCTTTCGGCATACCCGAGCTTGAGGAGCATCTGACGGAGATGCGAAAAACGCTGAGTGACGACAAGACCGCGTCTCAAAAGTCTGAATCGGATACCAATGCTGCTCCCACGTCCTCAGGACAGCCGCCGGCTGCGTCTGCTACAACAGACAATGTCAAGTCGGACATGGATGTGGACAACGTAGCTGAAGCTTACGGATACGCGGCCGGTGCTCCAACCTGGGCGCATCCGTTGGATCCGTCCGGGGTCGGGAGTCTCCCCTTCCCTTCTTTCCACCACTCGGAGCTCACCGAGGATACCTTCAACCACCTTTGGGCTCGTGGGGAGCCACTCGTAGTTCGAGGAGTGCTCGAGAACTCCACGATACCGTGGACTCCAGACTATTTCAAGAGTGAATATGGCGGCGTTTCGTGTACCATCGTCGACTGCGAGGACGACAACGCGATCGGGGTTTCCACCACCGTTGGCGAGTTCTTCGATCGATTCAGGGAGCATGAGGATGGAGAGAAAGTTCTGAAGTTGAAAGTAAGTGATCAAAAGCAGCTCTCAGGTGATTCCGACCTGACTATTCATGGTAGGATTGGCCGCCTACTGCTTCGTTTTCTGAGACCGCTCCTGTCCTGTACGAGGACTTCCACGCGATGATACCCATGGGCAACTACACCAGGCGAGATGGAGTGTTAAACATCGCTTCCCACTTTCCGACTGATGCTATCGCGCCCGATCTTGGTCCCAAGATGTACAATGCTTTCGTAAGTTGAGATGTATGATTCTTTCCTCACATGTCGCTAATTCAGATCCAGGCGTCTAGAGAGACACCGGGAGGGAAAGGTTCAACCCGTTTGCACAAGGACATAGCAGACGCGGTCAACATTATGGTCTACGCGGCTCCCAACGACGGCAAAGAGGGTTGCGCCGTCTGGGACATTTTCCCACAGGCTGATTCCGAAAAGATTTGCAGCTTCCTGAAAGAGCATTTCAAACCCACGGACAACATGGATCCTATCCACTCTCAGTCCTACTATCTCGATTCTGCGTTACGCAAGAAGCTGTTCGACAAATACGGGGTGAAGTCCTGGAGAATGTACCAAAGAGCAGGCGAAGCTGTCTTCATCCCCGCAGGGTGTGCGCATCAGGTACGTGCCATATTCCTACTCGCCATTTGCAATTTCTGACCAGTAAATAGGTGTGCAACCTTGCTGATGCGATCAAAGTGGCTGTCGACTTCGTGTCGCCGCATAACATTGCTCGCTGCGCGCAGCTCACAGAGGAGTTCCGCAGTCTGAACACCACGAAACCGTGGAAGGAAGACGTGCTCAATCTGTACACAACGATGTGGTTCGCCTGGCTGTCATGCAGATCCCAGGAACGGCGAAGGGTGAAGGGGAAAGGGAGGGCCGGAAAGGCGGCATAATCTTGCTACGACCGAGCTCGGTCATCACATCTGATATCAACACATTTAGAACCCAGAGCCTTGTGCTCATTGCATATACCTGTATCCTTGTGTATTCTAGTAGGAAGCCCGTCCGCAGGGCTTCAGCATTCATACTTCGAATTGATTTTTTCGATTGCGCACCGCGCACTTCTGATATGGCAATTCAACGTGGGTGCCGCCTCGAAGTAGCACGCGTCCACTTAAGGGTCCTCATAACTACTGAGGCTTGGGTCGACCAAGTAACACGGCCATTCCCACCCATGCTCCACACGCTCTCTCGACGAATAGCCTTCCGCATAACCCAATGCAACAGGAGGAGATCCACACTATCCAAAGACATTGAGGTGGACGAGCTGGGCATCCCGACGAAACCAACCTGGTCCGTCCAAGACCAGATTGCTGCGTCTCCGCATAGCGCAATCTCTCCCAAGACACTCGCCCACCTGCACAAGCTATCGGCACTCATTGCACCTGCTGTCGGCACACAGAAATACCAGAAGCTCAAGACAGAGCTGCAGAACATGGTTCGTCTTGTCGAGGCTGTCAAAGAGGTGGATGTGAGCAGTGTAACGGTGGAGGGGGAGGTGCCCGACGGGAGGATCTGGCAGACTGGACGCGGGATGGAGCTGAAGGGATATTCGCCGGAGGAGACAGAGATACGAGCTCAGGACACGAAGCGAGGGAACAAGGATGAGAAGATGGCAGAGGGTACTGAGCTCCTGTATCACGCGGAGAGGACCATTTGGAGATTTTACGTTGTTGAAAATGACAGGGAACGGTAACCACGGTCAGTTTATCCCATTCGATTTCGAGCAGCACTCATCGTGTACCAGACATTGCGCTCCGATGTGATTGGATGTCTGCGTGGTGCAGTCACGTAACATCATCTTGCCTTCTTGAAGAAGCATACCATTCAGCGTCATACCGTACTGTGGACCGTTTCTAGCGCTGTACGTTTACGGCAGGCATCAACACCTACGAGGCGACAAGTCCTGTTCGCTGATGAAGAACGGCGTCTGCTGGTGTCTATACAGTCCGTCTTCTAGCTTCCCGGACGGCATTACAGTATTGTATTGCTTGTTGTACCAGCGAAAGATCTGATTGATCTCGAGCGTGACCATGCTGAGGAAGTACAGCGATTCTCTCGCATAAGCCGCAACGATGCTCGCAAGGCGATGCTACCGGCTTTGCTGTTGAACATTTGCCTCGTTATGGGAACCTGGCGGCACCACTCACCCATGGTGTGAACGCGCTGCCGTTCAGCCGCGCTAACGTGCGCATTGGCTCGAAACGTCTTGTGGCTTCTCTCATATCGGCTCGATCATGAATCTGTTTCTGTCCCACGCCATCTTCTTGGGACGTAGTGTACGTTTGGGCTGGGAAAATTAGGAAGTGTGTCTAACAAGATTTAGCCGCGTCAATTGGGGGGCCATCACATGCTGCAGAGCTCCGGTCATCCGAGAGATTCCTGAAACGATATGTAAAGAACGGATTCCTACGAAACCAAGCAAATCCGGGAACATGGTGAGGTAACGAGCTCAAGGTTGATCTCGCATTCCCATCCAGAGTTCCAATGACATCGCCTCATTCTCAGGCGTTGAGCAAACTACGGTATGTGTTTCGTCTGTCCTCAGTTTTCCGCACTAACTTTCGCTTGATTCGCAGGGCAGTGAATTTCGCCCTTCTCGAGACCCCGATTGATAACCCGATTCGGCTTTCCAGAGCTGTGGATTAGGGGTATTTAGGATACCTCCCAAGCAATCGGTCCATTGCTGTACCGATTATCTAGGCCCAGTCAGCAGACGGCCTTCTTGACCGAAATCTACTGATAGTTTTTTGCTAGCTTATGGGACAATATTTCAGTGTGGGGAACGAACCTGTCGCCGAGGATCTTTGCGCTGGAGCGATACCGCGTCCAGAAGATGGGGGATTCAGGAACACGTCTACCGCCATCCGATGGAGCAGATTCTCTTCTCTTCTATATGTATCTAAAGATGTGCCGAACCCATGACCGGTGTGTCGGTCATGAACGGGAAATAATTACTGTAAAGTTATTCAGAAACAAAACTACAGGTCGGCTTAGACATCATCCAGGCATGTAGATGCATCCGGGTATTGCGATGTAATCATTGTGAGACGAGCTGGTCGTATATGATTGTGATTGAGAATTGCCCTCTTTAGCGCTTTTGAGGAGTCCAGTCGATAGCCCCACAATCCACAATGACGCAATCGGGAGTGACATCGCCTGGAGCAGATCCGCACTGTTCGATTTTGTGCACGACATCCATACCTTCAGCGATTTCCGCAAACACGACATTGCGGTTATCCAGATGACCTGTCCATGGCGGGGTCAGTGGCTGATACGAGTCGAGCATGCTGGGCAGCTTACTGGTCTTTTGGCAACAGATGTAGAACTGACGTACCATCCATTAGCATATTTGGGTGCACAACTAACGGCTAGACACTGACCTGTGATGCATTGCTGTTCGGACCAGTGTTTGCCATCGCGACGAGACCTTTCTTTGTGTGCTTATACTTGAAGTTTTCGTCCCGAAATCTTGGTCCATATATAGATCGTCCACCCGTGCCATCGCCAGCTGGTCGATCAGACATTGAGCCTCAGCTCGATACATGCGCAAGGGAGAGAGACGTACTGGTAAAGTCTCCTCCTTGGATCATGAAGTTGGGAATACAACGATGAAACTTGGTCCCTTTGTAACCAAAGCCGTGTACACCACGAGCAAGCTCCATGAAGTTTCGGCAGGTAATCGGCAGATCTTTGGAGAAGAGGCGGATGATGATACGCCCGGCAGCTTCACCACCTATTTCGACATCAAACTGATCAAAGTCACAAAGGTACGCTCCAGAAAGAACACTGTACTTACAAATACGTAGGTGTACGTGGGCGTCGGTGGACGAGGAGGCGCAGTTGAAGTCGAGGCATAAGGTGAGCTGAGGGCATTTGATGACAATTAGACAGAATCGAGGGAAACGTAATCAAGTCACTTACGACATTGTGATCGAGTATGAAGCTGGATAAGGCGATGTGGACGATAGACAGTACTTGTGACGAACAGGGCGAGCTAGTGCGCACGGGACATTAGACGCTTTATAGGGGAGTTTGGACCGCGGGAAGGAAAGAATCCCCAGATCGCAGGGGCATGATTAGGGGGCCAGGCCACGCGGGGACAAGGAAGCCGGCATCATGCCTCGAGGCCTAGGCAGGGTGTCAGGTGGGTGCCAGATGCGAGGTGTCAACGCTGAGCTGTTCTTGCCACCATAACGTCACGTTAGTGAACCTGGAGTACACATGGGCAGCCATACGAGGGCAATACGGGTCCGGGAAGTCACGGCGGGTACGATTGATCGCTTCACATGCGACACGAGGCGAGTCGACCGTACGTTGCCGTGCGAAGTAATCATTCCGGCTTGCACCGTAGCAGCGGAGTGGAGCAAATCGGCGTGCTTTGATGGCATATTACAGCCCAGACAATGGGAGAATGTATTATCGCACTGATCTTGATTTGATGGCCGACAGCAGGATATATAAGGAGAGCTGACCTGGAAATCCGATGGGGCGAGTAGTGCGAGACGACCAAATAAAGTCACTGGAGAAGCGAGGCAGCCGCAAGGCTCCCAGCACGCTCCGCTGGCAGCAGATAGCAAATAGAGACTGAACGAGGTAGATTTTCTGTGGGCGTTCCCACGTCCGGGGCCCTGATTGACCGAGTGAAGAGAGGGACAAAGGGGAGCTCGGCAGATTGAATAGTACACGCTCTTTCTCATGTTGACTTCTCGATGTCCTCAGCCGGCGCTAGAACGGACAACACTAAAAGATGCCGGCGATTAACCTTGTCAAGGAAAGTTGCTCCGACGTATTGGTCTGATGGAGTTACCGCCCAAGACCCTCGGCCGAACTTGGGTCTGAGCGAGGGCTGGCTGATTGGTCCCGCACGAGACCCAAGGGGGGGAAAACTCCCGCCAGGCTTGAATTTGGGTGCGCGTCGTCGCCCAGTATCGAGCGGCTTGTCGCCACGCAACCACCATGGTTAGATGGGCGTTCACGCACATCGTACATCTGAATAGACAAAGATTGAACAGTCCAACAACTGCCTATAGAACAATTAACCAGATGCGGCCTCAGTTCACCTCATCAAAACGACGTGTTTAGGCGGCGTCTAACCCGAATTGTGGTCGGAAAGTGGTCCGTGCGCCATGCGGGCGAACCGCTGTCTCGCTGTTTCGTGCGTGCGCGACCTCTCCTCTCTCAGTCACAACCACTGTCCATCACCCCGTCTTGTGCGTATCTCACGTCAAAGTGAGCTACACGCAGGTGCGAATAAGTGGACTAGCAAGCGTGGTTGTACATCTCTCACTAAGTTCGTTTCTAACCGCTTGCTTTGTTATGATGCCGAGCTCTGACACCGCTTTCCTTCTGCTTCTTTCTTGCCGCCCTCCTTAAACCACAATCTCTGCTATAACAGGTCTCATCCCTCCCTCAATCCGTACTTGGCTCTCTCGAGGCACTCGCGACCATTACAAGTCTTGTGGAGATCTTGCGGTGTGAGGTAAGATGGCTTCGTACTACCCCGCTCCGGCCTACCCCCCGTCAGCCGGCGACCAGCCCTACGGCGCGTATCCGCCTCGAGAGTGGGACAGGGAATACAGGGGAGGTGGATACGGAGGGGGGCAATACGATGATTATCGTGGACGAGGACGTAGTCGGAGCCCCGATGAGCGTGAGTCAGACTTGACGCGCCTGCGAGAGGTTGTTTATTTACATTGTATGCCAGGTGGCCGCGGACGGCGTCGCTCTATGTCACCATATGGACGTGGGGACGACCGTTATGATACGAGAAGTTCTCGTTACGATGACTATGGTGCATATAGACAGTTACCCAGTTGTGAGCACAAGCTCACCTTTTGTCAAGGGCGCCATTCGCCACCGCGCGGCCATGGCGGCTACGACCGTCGCGGGCCTGGTCCCACCGATCCCTTCGCTGGCGACTTTCCTGTATCCTTCAAGCATTACTGTGACTGGATGCGCTACACCAATCCTGACGTAGAAGGTGAGATTCGGGCAGAGATCGAGAAAGAGCCGGTAGTAGAAGGCGTGAATGAGGATCGTGGGCGGAGGGCATGGACTAAGAGATATGAGGGGTACAAGAAGGAGCATCTTCAAGTTGTCGTACGTACCATAGGCGTGCGGTCTATGATCACTCAGCTGACCCAGCTTACAAGACGCGACGAGTTTTCAATTTCCACAAGGCGTCTTCGTGGTTCATCGAGCGCTATGATCCTGCACCGGAATACGCTTCCCAGCGCGCGCGGGTGCGGTGCGAAGGCTGGACTGGTAAACCTGAGGCGTTCTTGCACGATCTGGAGGAGGGCAAATGGGATCCAGAGGTTACGCTGGATCCTCCCGCGGCGCCTGAGGAGGAAGCGGAGCACAAACATGAGAATGGAGTGAAGGACGACCATGAAGATGTTGCAATGGATGGCGAGCAACCCGCTAAGGCAGAAGCCGAGGAGCTCGTCAGTCCTGTCAAAGAGGAAGCCGGGGAGGACAAGGAGGACAAGCCAGATGTCACTGAAGGACCGAAGCCGGAGACGAATGGTAGTGGTGCAGGCCCCGATCGACGCGGCAAAGATGGCAGGCCACGAATACCACCGGAGCTCTCGGTCGACGTACAACCTGAAGGCAACCAACTGCTGATCCGTACCATTCCGCCTGCCCTGCCGAGGGACAAGATCGAGGAGGTCTGCAAGGGCGTCGATGGCTTCATCTACCTCGCGCTGGGCGACCCTCAACCAAAAAAGAGTTTCTATCGCCCCGGCTGGGTGAAGTACAATGATGAGGCGGATATGTCTGTGGCGGTCACGCACTTCAGCTCTCAGCGGGTTTGTGATCAAGGGCTCAATGACCCATCAATTGTTGACACCATGCCATAGATCGATGGATTCACCATGCATGTTGTACACAATACTCAACCTTACCCGTCCCGAGTCCGCGTCGCTCCTCCTATTTCCAACAAGCCCGATCGGATGCGTCTCGATCTGCAGAACATCAAGGAGTTAGCAGGCGTCCTGGAAGTGGATTGGGAGATGACAAAGACGAAGGTAAAGGCCGATCGGAGCCAGGCCAAGAAAAGGGCGGCTGAGGCAGCGGCTGCTGCCCCCCAAGAGGGAGACGTGGCAATGGACGGGGAAGTCAAGAAGGAGCCTGTCCAGATAGAGGAAGAGGCGGAAGTGGACGATGGAGAGCCGTTTAGGGGCAGCGAAAAAGTCGAGAAGCGATTCGAAACGCTTGTACAACGGCTACGTGAAAAGGCGCAAGAGAAGGCTGGCGATGGGGAGGCTGATCAGGAAGAACTCGAAAATGCGGAGGTGAGCACGACTATCCGTATACAACCCATCTAGGTTCTCATTCATGCTGCAGCTACGACTTGAGCTGGATCTGTGGTTGAATTATCTACGCGGCGCTTTCAACACTTGCTACTATTGTGCTCTTGTCTGCGATCATGTCGAGGCGCTCCAGCGGAAGTGCGTCAAGCATATCCGCATGCCCTACGTGAAGCCGACTGCCATGGAGGAAGAAGCTGAGAGGGAGGGATTGAAGAAGCGCGGTCCTGCTGGTAAGTCCTCTCGAGGGCTTGATTATACGTTGGCTTACCATGGCTTTCAGACGATCGATGGGTTGAATGGCTTGACCTGAGGGTGGTGCTATTGCTGAGAAGGCCTGAAGTTGATCCTGCTGACTACGGAGGGATGAACTACGATGTTGAAGTCCACCGACTTGTCATGCCCCACGTACAGCAAGAGGATGAAGGCAAGTACAGGTGTAAAGTCTGCACGAAGCTTTTCAAGGCGAGCACCTTCGTCGAGAAGCACGTCGCGAATAAGCACCCGGAGCTACTTCAGGAGCAGCTCGATGTGGTGAGTTGCCTAGTATTGCGTTATGTGGGTGCAGGTGTTTACCATATTGTACAGATACCCTTCATCAACAACTTTGCCCTCGATCCCGTCCATCTCACACCTCAACAGCACACATCTGCTTTCACCCAGCCACCACGCCGCGACACTAGGCAGGATATGAAAGATGAGCGGGCAATGCCGCTGCGGCTGGACGATCCTCGTGCTTACTATGCTGGTGGCTATCCCGCTGGAGCATACGGGCCGCCCACACACGCGACACCTGCCCAATGGGCCGATCAACCATATTTCGATCCTCGTCGTTCGCCAGTCTACGAGCTTGGTGGAGGAGGAGGGTTCCCTCCTATCCTGCCCGAAGGCTTGCCTGCGAAGCCGACAGGTGTGCTCGATATGGGCCGTGATCTATCAGGAGGGCGACCGCGCAGACCTGGCCCTGGAGGGGCTCTTCCCCCTATGCGCCGCTCGCCGCCGCCAAACGCGAAGGAGGACCCGCGTGCGCGAGCAGGAAGGAAGATCTCCTACAACGACATGGACTCCGTCGCGGAGGGCGACATAGAGTTGCAGTACTGAACAAGAACCATATGTGTCCACTAATCGATTTTTTCATGTAGCCCTCCTATTTGAGTCTGGTCTGAGCTAGTGCTTTTGATTTTTGGCCTAGTTAGTCGCATTTGTGCAATGACATGCGTTGACAATGCTTCGTGCCGTCCGACACCTATGCCCCGGGGGTGGTGGGAGGCGTGCACCCTGATGCTGACGAGGGACGGACGCTCAACGTGCGGATGGAACGCGCAGGGCGAGGACGACGCCTCTGCGCCACACAGTCTCCGGCCATCCTCAGGTATACCATATCGAACTCTTTCTCCATTCACGCGCTCTATCCCGGCAACAGCCATGTCCTTTCTTGCTCAGCCCATGTTTGGCATGATGAACGCGGGGATGTGTACTGTCATATCCATTTTCGGCGCTATCATTCTCGCTGCTGTGCGTGCTCCTCCCCTTCTTCGACTGCTCTCACTGACCATCTTCTAGTTCGGATGGATGTTCGATCACAATGTGCGCTTTCTCAGACCATGATGCATGCTAAAGTGATCTGATGATGACTCTCCAGTACGAGGCGGTGATGGGCAGCAAGAAAGACCCCGAGGACGGGCATGCCGTCGCCCAGACGCTGTACGTCGCCGCGCTCGTATACGCCGCGCTGGTCGTATTCTGTAGCTGTCAGGTACGCGCTGCATTTCTACTCTCTTTCTACTTCTCAATGGGATGTGGTGGGGTAGCGGTGCTGATGTGTTCTCCAGATGGGACTTGGGGTGCGGAGGAGCAGAGGAGCGATCAGCATATGAGAGGTCTTGGCCGCTGTACAACCGAGGGGATGCACGATATTCCCCAATTCAGTCAGACACCGCGAGACGCTAGAGCTTGCCGGAGAGAGCGAGAGGTTGTATTCTTATTGACAATTGATCTAATGGCACCCATCCATTCAAGGACAGGGAGACTGTTCCTACCGTGAAAATGGTCCTCGCCCAAGGAGACGGAAGGACAAGACGATCCACGTCTCCACCGGCTCATACACTCATGACGCCATTATCACCATATGCAGTGAACTTGGAGCGATAGTCGTTTTGTAAGATGAGCATGATGCCGGTGCATATGATGACATCGCGCAGCAGCTTAGCAGGCCAGACATGTTTGACAAAGGGAAAACGACGGACGGCCGCAAGTTGGCCAGCAACAACGAGGCAGCTCATCCACAGCCGAACTCGGTATCGTCCCGGGCATCTCCACCATGCCCGCCATCCTCTGCTCCAATATCAGCGCTGTTGTACCTCGACAACGTCCTCCCTTCACCTCGATCACCGCCACGGTACCCACTGTCCCCACCCTCTCCACCCTCACCTCGCCTCTATTTCCCATTTCCGCCATCACCCCATCCACCTAATTCCCGGCCTTTCAATAACATCACCCGTCCACCAACCGAGGACCGCCCCGCAAAGAGCAGGTTTATCCCCGTCCCCTGCGAGGCCTGCTCTCGACGATCACCGTCTTCGGCTGCATCTACTTCTGCTTGAACATTGTAGCTGAGTCCGTTGCCAAGGACATTGATTGATCGTTACCTATACAGGATACAAGACTAAGCTGGGATATCTGAACATTCCACATATAAAAGGTAACACCCGGTTACAGCTGATCCGCCGCTACAGCAACCTTCTGCTTGCGCAGAGATGCGCGAACTGGATGGGGATCGGCAAATATCTGGTCAATTTCTTCCAGGCTGCGATCCTTCGTCTCGATGAAAGTGAAGTAGATGGTGATGATGCCAACGACGTCGATCTATAGTATGACAGGAAGTGAGTGAACGCACAATGAAAGTGAAAAGGTGACTGCGTACCACAAAGTAGAGGAAATAGAATCTCCATGCAGAGTTGGTGATTCCGACGGGAGCCGCATACGTGTTGATGAAGCTGACAATGTTGATCCAAAGGCCAGACATGCCGAGACCCTTCGCACGGGCATTATATGCCAGCACTTCCGAAGGGTACAGTGCCTGCATGGGCGTCCAAACAAATGCAAATGCGAACAAGAATACGTAGACAAAGGAGATGCCCGCGAGGCCGACTGCCGGGTGGCCCTCTTGCTTCAGGCTGCAGATGATGATAATGAGGACACAAACCGAACAAATCGTCGACGATCCCATGAGCATGGGACGGCGGCCGTATCTGTCGATAGTGTGCACACCAAGAAGTGTTCCGATCGTCATGACCGGGCTTTGAAGGGCATTCATGAGGAGTTGTTGCTTTGTCGACACAATGCCAGCGGTTTGCGCCATGAGTGGCATATAGTAGCTTGTGGGTGGAAGATCAATCTGCCCAAAGAAACCGATGGCAAGGACCAAGAACATGCGATGGCGTGCGGCGCGAGTGTTGAAGAGCTCACGGTAGTCCCACCAGCGCTAGGGTTTCGTGAGAACTACACGATAGCCGGTATGAGACAACACACGTACAGTGTCAGAGCCGCTCTTGTTAATCGCCTCACGCATTTCCTCCATCTCGAGCTGAACGAGTTCATTGTCAGGATCGCCTTCACCATGGTATTTGGTCAGGATGGCATGGGCTTGTTCCTCCTTCCCGCGAGCTACGAGCCAACGAGGAGACTCCGGAATGAACCAAACGCCCACGAGCACGATAATGCACGGAATGCCTTGCATAGCCATCGGTATACGCCAGTTGATTTCGCCAGTGGTATCGTCGACGAGACCATATTCAAGCCATGTCGAGACAATCGCACCGATGAAATAGCAGCCGTTGTACAGGCCCACAATGGTGCCACGATATGCTGGATATGACATCTCGACCACATAGGACGTAGCCGATGGTCCAAGCATGACAGATCCAATGCCAAGCACGACACGTCCGGCGATCATGTCTCTCCGTTGCATGGCTGCAGCCTGGACGATCGTACCGATGAGGACAATGATGTTGGCCAGAATCATACCGCGCTTCCGTCCCAAGAAGTCCGCTGCCGGACCTGCAACGAAAGAGCCGATAACGTTACCTAGAAGCGCCATTTGTTAGTGCAGACTCAGTGTGTTCTCGATGCTCTTACCAAGAATGTAGATGGCCGCCAAGAAACCGTCGCTGGCCGCCACGTTGGTACCGAAGCGAGCTTGGAAGTCGGGAATGGCGGACACTCCGCCAAACGTATTTCCATCGAAGCCGTTCGCCGCACTGTTCATGCAAGCGATCAAGAGGATGGGGTACAACAAGAGCATCGAGTGTGACAGCGGATTTGGTTTGTGTTTCGCTTGGAGCGCCGCAAATCGCGAGGCTCTTGTCTCGATAACAGCTTCGCCCTTGGTGTAGCTGGGTCCAGCATGCTCCGAGTTGGAAGCCTTCTCATCGGTTGGCGACTCGATGTGGTCGATCTCCTGCGTCTTCGTCTGCTTTTCTGGATCCATGTTGCTTCTGAGCTAGGCGAGAGCCGTTCACAGAGCAGCAGGAATTGCGTTGTGGTTGGGGATTTGGTTCTAGAGACCTCAGCCCATTCGAGATCGCTTAGAGCTTTATACACACGCATTTGCTGGCGAGCGGCTGGCCGACTATTGGAGTTAGTGAACGGCGCGATACGGACTAGGCACAGTTCCGTTCTATGGTCCTAGGTGGAGAGGAAGCCCCGGACGATCCCCAGACTTCCCGAAGATCCGGGGCAACCGGGGCCCCGCTGAACGAGCCGATTGGTCAAGCGCAGCGGCAAGATAATGCAGAAGAATCGCGAACAAGAAGCAGATGAGTAGGACAATGCTTCGCTAGCAAAAGGTATTCAGAGAGGTTCCGACATTTTGCCGTGATCCGGAAAGGCGTGACGCCTCGATGCACGTTACTGAATGCACAAGTATAGAAACGATCAGCGCAGGCGCGGTCCTGCGGGCCGGAAGTGAGCGGTATCGTTGTCGGACCTCTTGCCGAGAGGGCAGTCTGGACGCCAATCGTTCGTTCAAACGTCATTAGCTTTGTAAGTTTTGAATTGAGTCCAATTTGCAGCACCACGCGGTTCTGCGGAGTTGCCATTTCCAGCCATTCCGCTGGTGGCAGTGCCGGGTGACATGGGTTCTGCGGGCCTCAAGTTGCTTGTCGTTGTTCCGAGTTCATCCAGGCCGATTTCAAAGGCGAGTACACGATGATCATATTCTGAACGGAACTACCCTTGAAACCCTGTAACAATCAAACAATACGAGTATAACAAAACGTGCAAGGATACGGAAATTGTGTGCGTTTAGTTAGAGTACAAATGGGCGCAGGTGACATTTTGGACTTCGAAGGGAAAGAAGCGGTCACACAGGGAGCGAGCGAGCGATGAAGAGGCTCATCTTGGGTATAGAAGGAAATGTCGCGCGGTCTAGCAGGCGCGAGCAGCAGAAGACTCATGATGGCGGCACAAGTGTATGACCGCAGCATGTAGAAGAAGGTCATTGTCCAGAGACTGGGGTCGTTATCCAAGCGCGTCGGTGCTAGGACGAAGCTACTCTCACGGCCGGCGCCACAGAGAAGCTTCTTTAATCGTTTCTGCGGGCGAATCTTCGTCTTCATCGTCCAGCACATCTTGAAGAAGAAGAGACTTGGTATCGTTCGGCGCAAAAACGTCGGGGGGAGGGTTAGGGAAGTAAGACCCCGAAGGACTCGCAGACAGAGACCGATGATCATCCCGGGTTTCGGCGCAGACGCCATCTGCAGCCGGCTGGGTAACAGAATTTCCAGATCCGGTCTCTTTGACGCCTGCTCCAGTCAGTGGAGCAGGGCTAGGGCTAGGACGCGAAGCAGCATGGGTGCCAGGTGTTTCTGTGTCCGTGCCGGTGTCTTTGCCCGAGCCCTTTTTGGAGGGTGGACCGGGCGAGGGTGAGGTCCTTCCTGACCTATTGATCCTGAGCTGATCGCGGATTTTGGCTGTACGATCGGCCTGTCCATTGGAGAAGACGCGCGTGACAGCAGAGTCCGCCCACATCTGCAGAGCCTTGATAGATCCCCATTCGATTATCTTCTTTTCCAGCCATTTGAGGGACACGGGCTTGGTAAGGAAGTCATTGCATCCTGCTGCAAGAGCAGCCACACGATCACTTTGCAGCGAGGAGGCCGTCAGGGCGACGATAATCACTGAGGAACGATGGGGCGAGGACTGGGAGAGCGATCCTGGGGTGCCTGGTGCCTTCATGGACGAAGGTGAACTTGCACGCAAGGAATCAGCGGGCGGAGTCGTCGGGAAGAGGCCAACGTTTGCTAGACTCTCCAAACGTCGAATTTCCTTGGTCGCCTCTATACCGTCCATGACTGGCATTTGGATATCCATCTGTGGAGAAGTGAGTGAGTGAGAAATATCAGCCTAAACTTTACAAGGGACTAACCAGGATGAGATGATATCCTCCAGTCTTCCACTTGTCAACAGCCTGAGCTCCATCATTAGCGGTGCCGTATTTGATCTTCTTCCTTCGCATGAACGTCATCAAGATAGTTTGATTGATGGGGTTATCTGTGGAATCCTCATCAGTACGCATCGTACCCCGGCACACGCCATAACACACCTTCCACGATCAGGACATTGATTGGTGGGACGATGACATTATCCCCCGTTGGCTTCTTTTTGACTGGTAGCGGACCCGTTGCTTCCGAATTTCGCCGCAAGGACGCAGCCGCGACGGGGGGCTTGACAGTTGGTGCGTGACTACTTGGGAAAGAACCAGTGACCGGAGAAGGCGTGGTATTCGCACTCGCGATGGTCGGCATGGTCGTGATCGAAGCCACGGCCGCAGCGCCCGGCACCACGGTTGTCGACGTAAGAGGGTGTTCTGGTTCGACAGAGCCGTCCATCCTGACGGCGGTGGGGACAACAGCCTCCACACCGGCCTGAATGAGCTTGCGAATGTTCTCGCGTTGTGCCTGCTTGTCTGGGTCGATTGGCCGTTGTTCGGCCAGGTTCGGCGACGGCGGCGCAACAGGGCCCGGGATTTCAGTCCCCGGAGCAGGCGCCTCACCAAGTATGAATGATCCAGCGTGAACGATCTGGCCGCCAGAAGTACGCCGGCTTGCCATCCTGTGCATGTTTTGCGGTGCATACGTTATGGTCCCTGTAGGAGCAGCGCGGTTCGAACCGCCGCTGGGAATGCGCGATGACCCAGGCCGCGAGGGAGGGAGCGGTACTCCGGCCGCGGGGACTGACCCGGTGGTGCCGGCGCTGCTCGTTCTCCGCGGGCCTTGTCGGTATCGGTTAGGCGCAGCGCCGTTTGCGCCGTCTCCCGACTCCTCGTCCCTGTCCTTTGCAGGAAGCAGGAAGGGGCGCGTCTCGTTGGTGGTCGCGCGCTTGGGCTGCCTGCGCGCTGCACCACCCGCAGGCAGATGCGGTGGGCCCTCTGCGCTTGGCGAGCGATACGAGTCGATCACCTGCGAAGGGGAGAAGATCATCCCCACGGGCACCTGGCGCTGGATGGACTCCCCGCTCGGCGTGCTGAGCGTGAGCGGCTTCGTCCCCAGGTTGCTGGCACCATTGAGGTCCGGCCCGGGAGGCGGTGGAGGGCCACCTTCGGGCGGGGTCGACCCACCAGCAGTAGTCGTGTTGCTGGACGAGCGCGCCAGGGGCTGGAAGAACACTCCTGCCGGCCGGCCGTCCGGGCTCTGCAGTACGACGCCGCTGCTGGAAGAGGAGCCGATCTTGACCGCGTCGTCCGGGAAGTACTCGCCTTCTGGCCCGGTCGCGGGCGGCTGGGCAAGCGGAGAGGGGCCAGGCGAGCGCGCCTTGTGCAGCCCGCCGGGGAGGTACAGCGTGCCGTGGGCGTGCTGCATGGCGTGGATGTTGAGCGGGCCAGGCGGGTGTCCGGGAGAAGACGAGAGGTTGGGCGACGGCACGGTGACGACGGGGCTTGCCATCCCGTGTTGCGAGCCGAACGGGTTGTGGTCGCTCGTCCCTGGCGGAGTGAAGAATGGCGAGAGCGGGTGTACGGCGGCCGGGGAGAGCGGGGAGGTGGCGATGGGGGCGAAGAAGGGGTCTACGAGCGGCTTGTACAGCCCTGTGTGCAGGGCGGTCAGCAGCCGCCTGGGACCGGCAGGCTTGGGGATGACGATGACCTCTGGGAGGTCGGGGTGGACGTAGGGCGAGTAGGCCTGGGGCTGGAGGAGCGGCTGGGGGAGCGCGAGCAGGGTCTGCACGGCATCGCGGACGAGCTTGAAGTTTGCCAGACTCGTAAAATGCACAATGACAGTGTTGTCGAATATCCCGCCGCCAGAGTTGGTCCTGCTGCTCCCCGCGATGCTCGGAGAGGGGGAGGGCATCTCCGCGCCCTTGGGCGGGCTGTTGCCCTGCGTGGTTCCGTCCCCGATGGGGGAGCGCGGCTGCCCGGAGCGCGGGCGGTGGTGGCTGCTCAGACTTGGGCGCTGGGGCGGGCTGCCCGCCTGCTGGAGCTTGTCGGCCCTCCTCGCCGCTGCAGAGGAGTAGGACGCGGTGGCGTTTGCGTGCGCGGCGGCATTGGCGTTGGCGGCGAGGCGGAACTCGCGCAGGCCGTCGCGCTCCTTGCGGATCTGCACGAGCCGGCGGCGGAGGACGGTCACGTCGTCGTCGATGATGACGAAGGAGAGCTTTGGCGGGCCCGAGTCCGAGTCCGACGAGTTGGCCTGCGTGTGCGCACTGCCTGCGGACCCGGCTGCTGAGCCCGTGGCCGAGACGCGCTCTGCCTCAGAGCCGCTGCTCCCCTCGAGCACCTCGTGCAGCTCGCGCTCCATCGTCGGGCTCGCGACGGCGTCGCTCCCGCCCTTCCCGCCCCACGCGCTGAGCGCGGGCACCTCCTCCGTCCCGTCCGTCGGGACGTGTACGACGTCCATGCCCCAGCTGGTGAGGTAGCTCGTGACGTGCCTCGCGAACGCCGAGTTGGGGCTGGCGAAGAGGGCGACGCGCTTCGCGCGCAGGTCGGAGCGGACGAACTGGGCGAGCTCGTCGAGTGTCGGCTCGCGCGGGAGCTGGTAGGAGGGGAACGGCTGGCGGGACTGCTGCTCGTCCGGCGAGAGGAGGGGCGGCTCGAGGAGGGGCATGCCCCGCCGGAGCGGGACTTGGAGGACGTAGTGCCGCGCGCCGCCCGAAGTGAGCGAGGGCGGCTCGGTGCCCCTTGCGTAGAAGGACGCGGCGAGGAGGCGGAGGAGGCGGGTGGACACGCCGCCCGCGAGCGAGGGCGTGCCGCGCTCGTGCTCGTGCGGTGATGCGCGGCCGAGGAAGCCGAGCGTGGGCGCGTGCAGCCGGTGGACGATGTCGAAGACGCACTGGTATGTGTCTGGGGTGGGGGTGGGCGCGGAGGAGGGGAGGATGGAGGGCGACGAGGCGGCGTGGTTGAGCACTGGATTGGGGGAGAGCGGGTCGGTCGGCGAGTTGGAGAGAGAGGCCGCGCTCCCCGGGAGGCCTAGGCCGACGCGGGGCGGGGAACGGGGGAGCTTGTTGGACAGCGTCAGGCAGAGCTCGATAGTGTCGCCGCGTTCGGCGGTGGACAGCACTTGTCGGAGAACCTATATGCGAGTCAGCTGGCACTCCCGGTCAGAAGGCAGGCCACGCACATGAGCAAGCAGGTACGCCACGGCGCTCTCGTTCGCCCTCACGCCCACATGGAGCATGCCGACCTCGGCATGATACAGCACAAGATCCACACCCGCCTGCGCAGCGAGCCCCGCGAGGGTGTCCCCGACGGCCTGGAGCATCTCCCCGATATCGAACACCTCGTCCGCGTCCTCCGCCTCGAGTGCCTTCAAGCGCTCCTCCCTCCCGCCCACCGCCACGCCCTGGACCGAAGCGTCCATCGCCGCCCCGTCCGCGGCTAAGCGCGCGGAGAGGTAGTTGAGCCCCTTCATCGCGGTGAGGAGGCCGGAGACGGAGGCGGTGGGGATCTGCACCGTGCATGCGGAGAACTGTTCTTTGGCCGGGTCGAGGATGTGGGGCGGGGAGAGCTGGAGCAGGGTCTGGATGATCGGCTGCACGCTGTCTGCGATTTCGAGCGAAAGGGAGCGCATGTACTCGCTGTCGCTGCTCTGGGCCGTGGAGCTGCCGCGCTCGTACAGGGAGGAGGAGGAGGAGCTCTGCGAGAGCGTGGTCGGGGATGCGGAGGCGGAGGCGCTGACGGCCGTGCCCGAGTCGGAGAAGCCCGAGCTGCTCCTGCTCGCGCTCGCGCTGCCGAGGGCCGTGCGCCCGAGCGGGTGCTGGAGGTGCCGGAGCTGCTGCGGGAGGGGCATGCTGAACGCGCGTGTCATGCGGGGCAGCGGGGGGATCGCGGGCATCGGAGGGGCGCTCGTCGGCCCTGGCTGGCCCTGCAGGCCGGTGGTGAGCACGCCGGGGCTCGGAGGGCCCTGCGATGGGGCTGCCGTCGTGGTGCCGGAGGAATGGCCGCTGTCGCTGCCCTGCATCGCGGCGTGGTTGCTTCCCGAGCTGTGTTTCCTCCTCGAGTGGAGCGAGACGTGTGGCTGTCCGTACGCGGCCTGGGCGTGGCCTTGGGCGGGGATGTCTCCCGGCTGGAGGAGGGGGGGCGACGGGCTGTCGAGTGTGTTGCGGTCCTGCTGCTCCCTGTCTGATGGCTCCTCGGAGCTGCTTGAGTAGGGGGCGTAGGGGTCGAGCTCTGGGTGGGGCGCACCCGAGGGGTCGTCGATGTCGGAGGTGGATCCCGTGCGCGGGGGGGAGTCGAGCAGGGGCAGAGGCTCGTAGGGCATTCTTGCCTGAGTGTTGGGGGTGGGCGAGGAGGAGGGGGGGGAGGGAGCCTCAGGCGGAGGCGGGCCTTGGGTGAGAGGGTCGTGCCAGCCTGGGTATGGTGGCGAGAGTGGGGCGAAGTGGGCGGGGGGGGTTTGGAGTGCGAGTGCAGGTGCAGCGGGTAGAGGATGAGCAGCGATGCAGCGATGCAGAGAGGGGTGAGGGCCGGGCGAGGCGAGACACCGTGCGCGGTCGTGGCGCTTCCTGCCCTGACCTTGGGTGCGGGTGCGGGTACAGGTGCAGGTGTGGGCGATAGCTGCCGATGCAACCCCCGGCGCGTTGTCCCTATCCCCTCGCACAGAGCTGTCGGTGTCGGCCAGGCAGCAACACCGTACTTTGCACAGGGACAGCAACTGTGCGAGCAATACGGTGTGGTAGACCACGTCCTCTCCGCGATAGTATCACCCACCCGTGCTGCCCCCCACCCCCCCCTCCCAAATTAGCGTTTGCCTCCGCCCCCTTCTCTCCCTCCCACAGCGCGGGGGTCTTCGGGGCCAATAGACAGCTCCCGCCCGCACCGCCACCATGCGCGCTGGGCTGGGCTGGAACGGCCGGCCCCACTCGTGGAGTCCACGCCGTCCGCCTCCTCACTGGCAGTTCTGTCTGCAGATCGCGCACGCCCGCCGCCCTGGTGCCTGGATCCGCTCTGCCCCACCGCTCTGCTCTGCTGGCTGCTCCATCGGCCGTGGCTCCTCCTTGCGCTGGCGACGGCACGAGCTCGGCACAGGTGCTAGTCCTGCGCACAAGCGGAGCTCAAGACGCCCGCCGCGAGCCGTGCGAGGTGCCTCGAGAGTTATTTCCAGACGCTCCAAGAACGGCACCATCGACCGGGCCGACAGCTCGTGACAGCAGCGCGGCACCATGGCGACCGGCTCCCCCCTGGCCCACGCAGCAGCCATCCCGGCCCCGCCCGGCATCCCACCTTCAACTTGCACTCCCACTGCAGCTTCTGGCAACACCCCACCTCCGGCAGCGACAGCGGCAACTGCAGCACCGTCCAGCTCCCAGCACGAGCAGGACCTGGCGTACATCGCGCTCGCGCTCGCCCAAGCCCGGGAAGCGTTCGCGGCCAACGAGGTGCCCGTCGGGTGCGTGTTCGTGCAGAATGCGGATGGCGCCGTCCTCGCCCGCGGCCGGAACAGGACGAACGAGCTGCGCAACGTACGTCTCTGTCCCCTCAGTACCGTGCCTCCGGTCCCCTGCCTCGTCCTGCCGGCTCCCGTTGACGGTGTTCCTGCAGGCGACCCGGCACGCCGAGCTAGAAGCCCTGGACCGCCTCCTCGCCCCCACCGCGGCCTCCCCGCTCCCGCGGCCCTACCCCCTGCAGGGAATAACGCTCTACGTCACGGTCGAGCCGTGCATCATGTGTTCCTCCGCGCTGCGGCAGCTCGGGATCTCCCGCGTCGTGTACGGCTGCTCTAACGCGAGGTTCGGCGGGTGCGGGGGGGTGTGGGACGTCAATTCGTACGTCCTCTTCTTTCGATGTACTGCTACCGGGGCGTTGGCTGATGCTGTGATGCGGCGCGCAGGATCGACCACCCCATACACCCGGCTTACGAAGCACTAGAAGGCTATGGGCGGGAGGAGGCCATCCTCCTCCTACGCCGGTTCTACATGACCGAGAACACGAACGGTACGCCCGTCCCCTCCCTGTCACTCATAGGCATCGGGCTGATCGTTGCGGTGCACGCGTATAGCGCCCGCGCCGAGGAGCAAGGCTAGGAGGGTGCTCAAGACGGACATCCCGCCCTTGGGAGCGGCGGTGCAGGCACCATGAGCTTTTTTCGGCAGCTCGAGGCTTCATGGACGCGTGCGGCAGCTCGACCCACTACGCTTGCTTGGGCCCGCCCCAGCCTGCGGAGCAGTTTGGAAGCGTATGCGAGTCATCGACCCCCGTGCTTGCAGAACGAAACAAGCAGCGCGCGTCCGACACACCGACCGCGCACTCCTGCCCAGCCGACGACCGCGCGACCCGCCGTAAATGTATAAGAGGAGTGCAGCCCGGTTTCGGTCTAGCTTCGCCAGAGCGGAGCCGAGCGGCAGCACCGATCACCCTCCTCCGTGCCTCATCCCGTCCGTGCACGCCATGCCCACCATTCCCCGGCCGTCCCCAGCGTCCTCGATCATGCCCCAAAACAGCAGCCGTCATACAAGCGCGACCCTGCCCGCGAGCAGTGAGTGCATGCCGCTCCGAGCGGCGGGCGCCCGCTCCTGCACGACCACGGACGCGGGCTGCGAGTGGGAGGAGCACTGTATACGCGAAGGAAGTTCCTCCTGTCACCAGTCACTTTGGCCTCCCACCCGGCCTTCAAATCTTGCCATATCGTCAGCCCTTTCCAGCTCACCGACTGACAACAAACTCCGACCCACTTAGTTTGATCTCCGACGGGCACTGCGCCAGGCTCACCACCAATTTTTGCTCAGCGGGGGACTGGAATTGCATTCGTCAACGACCGTGACAAATAGCATAGTAACGATGCATGGAGCACCTTCCGTGGCGCGTACGGTAGCACCCCGCCAGGGGTGGGGCGTGTAGCGGTATGGGCCTGGCGGGTGTACTGTATTACTCCAGAGAAGGGGCGCACTGCACACACATCAATGCGAATAGGGGACACGAAGCTGAGAAAGGCACCGAGTCGCGAGAGACTAGAGTGCGCCGAACCCTAGCCCTGACCTTTGTGAAATCAGGACTGCGGACAAATGCGCTGATTTAGCAGCCTCGACGCTGAACCGTGAATATGATGTTGTTGGGAGCACCAGGATAGCGTAATAGATGGGTCAGATTGTCGAAAGGAGCAAATCAATCCTGAAGTGTGTGCATTTGTCCCGTGGTGTTAAGGTTCACATGCCTGATTGAATGCGGGCCATGATAGTTCGCCTCCGAACGAGCCCGCGCAGGGCCTGTCCAATGATGAGCCCTTGTTCCCGCCGACGCGTCATTCTTCCTACAGCTTCCCTTCCCTACGAACAGACTCCCGGAGGCAGATGTGCCGTCGTTACTCGGAAGAAACACTAGTGATGGGGATTGAACGTACATAGCGACCGAAAATCGCCCCTTCCTCTCTCTCACGGGAAAGCAAAAGGTAATCATAGACTGGCCGGGCCCCGCGCATGAGGATAGATCAAGGGGCGTTCGGCTGGGACTGCACACCGCGCGCGCACACTTCCCACCGTTCCCACGGTTCAGCGGACTTTGGCGCCCGCATGACTTTGACTTCATCTAGCCCCTATTCACCGCTCCACAATGTCGACCCGAACAGGTCAAGCTTGGCAAGAAGAGCAAGGTCGGACACGGTTTCTGCAATAAGCATCCTACTGTCCACTGTCCACACATGGCAACTGTCTAACAAAGTCACTAGTGGTGCGTCCTTACCAAAACGCCCTCAATGGGTTTTGTGTACCAATCCGTAGGATCTTCAAAGAGATATGCACTGTTGTATGCCCAGTGAATGAGAGTGGCCTGTCTGCCAAAATGCATTTGCCAGATGCACTTTGGTAGAGGCCACTCTCATGTTTCAGGGCGCCCACTGGGCGCCCTGAGATGCACCACCATGTGTGCATGCTGCATCATCAACAAGCTTGCCCCATTGCACCAGTATCTGTACTGCTGTTGGCCAGCCCAAGATGATGAGCCTCTTATGATTGATCCAAGTGATGATGTGGAGATGCTGGATGCCAAACTGTTAGAGGTATGGGGCACAAATGAGGATTGGGATTAGGCAGGCTGCACAATTTTTGCTCTGCGTCGCGTCCCTAGCTTACATGAGCTGGAACTGTACAGTACCTAGCAAGGCGCGAGAGGCGCGCCTGTCCTACTTTGAATGCCAACATAGGAGAAGCAGCTCAGCAAAAAAAAAAGGCAGCTTGACCTTACCAAGACCGATCTCGGTCATTCCCGTACCTTTCTGTTTTCCTTTTCATTCGGTACCAGGTTTCAAGAGGCGACGAATTCGGGCGATTTTCAGCAGCTTTCAATTTCTCTTTCTCTTTGTAAATCTGTACAAGTATAATGAGGCTTCGAAGGCCTTCGTCCGCACTTCTGTGATCGATCTCACGCGGTGCGTGCAGCTCTCGGCTTCTAGCGCGATGGACCACTCCTCATTGTGGCAACATCTCGGCATCCGGGAAGTCATGAGCATCCGTATGACGGGCAGCTTTACGACATGACTTGCATCGTTACCTCCCACTAGACCAGATGAAATGCCAATATAGAAGCGACAAGCTCCCACAATATGCGCAATTCGCAGCCGAGCTACATCAAGTCATCCCTCTGGTGAACGATGCCGATCATAACCTGGTCCCGAGCAGCGCGCAACTTGGGACAGACGATCATTTCATACATTAAGCTTGACATCAAGTATTGGTCTGGTAAAGTGAGCATAGCATACGTGCATGCAGCGATCTAGCACCACAGCACGGGGCATAAGACAGTTTCAGGAGAGAGCAGACGGGGGACGAGAGTAGGGAGGATGACAGCTACGACGCAGGCTTATCAAAAGCCAAAGTCTCCACCGTCCCCAAAGTCTCCACCATCACCACCATCACCCCCGTCGCCTCCATCTCCTCCGAAGTCTCCCCCGCCGTCACCACCTCCAAAGTCTCCCCCGCCGTCACCACCTCCAAAGTCTCCGCCGTCACCCCCATCTCCGCCATCCCAGTTCCCACCATCACCCCCATCACCCCCACCATCGCCTCCATCACCCCCATCACCCCCGTCGCCCCCGTCGCCCCCACCATCGCCTCCATCGCCTCCGTCGCCTCCATCACCCCCATGGTCCCCCGCCTCCCCAAGCATATCCCCCAACAGCAGCCCTCCCAGCAGCCCAGCTCCCCCAGCAAACAGAGGGTTCACCCCGCCCCCACCAGTGGGCGCCTGCTCCTGGACGATCACGGTCGGCTGCTGCTGCTGGGGAGGGCGGTAGTACCCCTGCGCGGGCGCGGGAGAGGGCGCGTAGTGGTACTGCTGCGGCGAGAGGGGCGCGGGGGCGTACTGCTGCCCTGCTCCCTGCCCTTGTCCTTGGGCGTAGGCGGGATAGGCGGGGTACTGGCCTTGGCCTTGAGGCACGCTGCTGGAGTACTGGTGCTGGTGTTGTTGCGAGTGGAACAGCTTGCCGAAGAAGCCGCGCTGTTTCTGCTGCGGCTGCTGCTGGGCGGGCTGCATCGGCGGCGGGCTACTGACCGGCGTCTGATGCTGCTGCGGCTGCTGCTGGGCAGGCGGCGGCGGCGGCCCAGGAGGGGGTGCGAACACTTGCGCCTGCGCCTGCGGCACGATGATGTCGGCGGGATGCGTCCACCCGGACTGGGGCGGCTCGGCGCGCGTGTTGATATAGAACCAGGCTTTGTAGTTGCTGTCGTACTGGGTTTGCCAGCCGGGGGGGAGGGGCCTGCGGTGGGTCGGTGTGTGGTCAGTGACTGGCTGGAGGAGGACGGGGAGAGCGAGGAAGACTGGAGACGGGCTAAGGGGGCGCACCTCGCATCTGGGTTCTGGACGGGAGGAGGGCCGGAAGGCGGGGGAGGACCAGGCGGTGCGGAGCTCATCTTCTAGATCTGCTTCTGTCTCTAGTCGGTATGGGATCGTACGGGTACGGTGTAGCAGGCGCAAGAGGAGCTGAAGAAGGCAGCGACGCGCGCCGGTGGGGTTATATACGTCTACCGCTGGCCGGTGGTAGGAACCATGAGGGCGTCACTAGTGCCAGTGTCAGTGGCCTGGTCCGCCGAGAACGCGACCGTGTGTCCGGATGATCGGTGCATTCCCGGCGCTGCGAGGCTGCTTTTCCGGTTCGGGCTAGCGGAGATTAGTGTCCATGCGGCTGCACGCAGGTGTTGGTCCTGGTGTCTGTTGCCATTGTAATGCCGAGTGACAACGTGTGGGAACGGGAGGGACGGACGAGTGGGCTTGGCGCGTGCGTGCCAGCGGATCACAAGGCGGGCTGGAATGCTGTGAGAGACTGGAGATGACTGGTATTCATTCATTCATTCGTACTGTGGGTGGCTGGTGGTTAACGGCATGATATCAAGTGCGTACAGGGCCCGGAGCGTATGTAGCAGAGCAGAGAAGACGATCGGCACGGCACAGCACAGCGCGTGAGGATGAAGAGAGGAGCGAGAAGAACAACGTGGCAGAGGGAGAGGTAGGGAAATGACAATGTAGCGGCATTGCAGCAGAACAGTCAACGGAGTAACGGAGGAATGCTGGAAGCGCGAGGAATGGAAGACGGCGGCGGGCTTGACTCGGGAGCCGCCAGCGGCCTCGGAGCCGCGCCGCACGCCCACGCCCACGGGCGATCACCAGTCGCCGCCATCTCCCCCATCCCCCCCGTCTCCCCCTCCATCCCCGGAGTCCCCGATAATATCTCCCAACAGCAGCCCACCAGCCAGCGCCGCCCCGCCCACAAGAAGCGGGTTCATCCCGCTGCTCCGAGCGGGTGCCTGCTCCTGCACGACCACGGGCGCGGGCTGCGGCTGGTAGTACCCCTGCGGCGGGGGAGCGTAGCCGTACTGCCCTGGCGGGGGGCCGTACGCGCCTGGAGGGGGGCCGTACTGCTGCGGCGGAGGCCCGTACTGCCCGGGAGGAGGACCGTACCCGCCGTACGCGGGCTGCTGGTAGCCCTGCTGGTACCCACCGCCACCGCCGCCGTACCCCTGCCCGCCATACCCCTGCTGCCCGCCATACCCGCCGCCAGGCGGCCCGTACCCCTGTCCCTGGGGCGGAGCGCTACTGCTATGGCCGAACCAGCCGCGGTCCTGCTGTCCCGCGGGGGGCGAAGGGCTGCCGTACGCCGGTGGGGTGCCATATCCCGGGGAGGAGGAGGGCGGCGGGTGCGCTGGCGGGCCGTAGGAAGGTGCCGGGGCGGGCGGGGGTGCGATGTCGTCTGGATGCTTCCAGGAGGGCGTGGGCGGCTCGGCGCGGGTGTTGACGTAGAACCAGGTCTTGTAGTTTGGGTCGTACTGGGTCACCCAGCCCGGGGGGAGTGGCCTGGGAGGCACACGCAAGCAGATCAGATTACTGTACGCACGCCATGCAACAAGCGCATATAGCTACCTCTTGTCGGGGTTGTCAGACATGGTCGTCGTGCGGGTGGTGGTGTCGAGTGAGTGAAGGAGGGATGTGCTCAGCCCGCAGCCCCGGCGGTTCTGACGTTACTTATAGCGTGCCTGGCCTGTCGGTGGCAAGCAAGGAGGACAGGGGCGTGACGTGGCCTCGCCCGCGCCGCTTATGTACAGCCTGGAGGGAAGCACGGCCGAGTGCCCATCTCGGTGCCCCGCCCGGAGACTATTGTCATCCATTCAACACCATGCGGCCCATAGATAGGGTCAGAAGCACATTCACATCGATGGAGGCCACCCCCCGTCGTCGCATAGGGTCACCCAACGCGAGACAATGCGCGTTGGAAGGCGGCTGCTGGGGTGCGCTGCGAGTACTAGTCATCCCAAGCACGGGCCGACCCCCCCGCCGGGTTTGCGGCTCGCTTCAGACCTATTCAACCACGCGAAGCACCGCTTTCGCACGCTCGGCAGGCGACGGCCAGTTCCCCGCCCTTCCTCACATCACGTACAAGTGACTTTCAGGACGTCATCAGTACGTTAACCGCTTTGCGGCTTTGGCTGCAGTGTGACTAGCGCGCACGGGCGCAGCTGCATAGCACTTGTTGGTTTACCGAGAGATCTAGAGAGACTCTACCAATACAGGTTTCTGCCCTGTCCAGCCTGCTCCAGAACTTGCCACTGCACTTCGCCATCACCATCCGCGCCAGCATCAGTGCGCAGTACAGCAACGCCGAACCGCTCAGAACTGCGCGACAGCCTGGCCATCGCCGCGCTGGTCGGAGCCGGCGGCCCAGACGAGCCGGCCCGTCGTCTGGTCCGTCAGCCGCTGGATGATCTGGCCCCTGCCCAGCATGCCCCTCCCGAACCCGGTGACACGGCGTGCATCGTGACCCATCTCTGTTGCCACAGCAGAGTTAGCAAGGTCAAAGCTGTCCACGTAGATGTGGTTGGACGCACCCCGAAGCTTCTCGACCGTCTCGTCCGAGATCCCCTCCTCAAAGTACACGTCGCTGTTCACGTCGCCGACGTCGCCACGGCCCTTGACGCCCGAGTCGGGCGAGCCGGAGGAGATGCAGAACCGCGGCGCGTCCATCGCCGCCTGCATCGTGTACCCGCGGAGGGCGTTGAGGAGGACCTGGACGTGGCCCTGGGGCTGCATGAACCCGCCCATGACGCCGTAGCAGAGGAAGAGCTTGTCCCCGCGCAGCGCCATCGCGGGGATGATGGTGTGGTAGGGCCGCTTGCCGCCCTTGAGCTCATTCGGGTGGCCCTTCTCCAGCACAAAGTTCGACCCCCGGTTCTGCAGCGTGAACCCGCAGCCGTGCGGGATCGCCCCCGTGCCGAACCCGGCGTAGTTCGACTGGATGTAGCTGCACGCGTTCCCCCACTGGTCCGTCACGCTCAGGTACACCGTGTCGCTCGAGTTCGCCGGGTACCCGTGCTTGATCACCGGGTTCTGCTTGGTCGCGTCGAACAGCTCCGCACGCTTGCGCAGGTACTCCTTGGACAGCAGCTCCTTCACGGGTACGTGCTCGAACTCGGGGTCGGCTACGTAGTACCTGCTGTCCGCAAACGCCAGCCGAAGCGCCTCGACGAGCGCGTGGAGGTACTCGGGCCCGTTGTGCGGCAGCGTGAGCACGTTCGGGATCTTGCCGCTCTCCTGCATCGCGTCGAGGATGCCGAGCGCGAGCAGCGCGGTGATGCCGCCACCGTTCGGCGGGCACTCGTACACCGTCACGCCGTCCTCGCCCCCGTACGTGTAGCTGATCGGCTCCACCATCGTCGTCTCGTGCGCAGCCAGGTCCTCGAGCTCCATCACGCCGCCCTTGGCCTTGATCAGCTTGACGATCTCCTCGGCGACGCGGCCCTTGTAGAACCCGTCCTTGCCCTTCTCCACGACCTCGCGGAACGTCCGGGCCAGATCGGGGAACGTCATGATCTCGCCGGCGCGGGGTGCGCGCCCGTTCAACAGCATCGCGTGCGCGTCGGGCGAGGCATTCTTGATCAGGTTCTCGCTCCGCTTCCAGCCGCTCGCGTGCAGCTCGCTCACGGGCACACCCTCCTCCGCCAGCCGGATCGCAGGCGCCAGCACATCCGCCAGCTTCATCGTTCCGAAGGCGGCGGTCGCGTCGACCCACCCTGCGGCCGCACCGGGCACGGTCACCGAGTTGAGGTCGGTGAGAGGGATCGCGTTGCCGGTGATTCCCCTCGAGCGCAGGTGCTCGATGGTGAGCGCCTTGGGCGCACGCCCAGAGGCGTTCATCCCCTTCACCGTCTTGTCCTTGGCATTGTAGTACAGGCAGAAGGCATCACTGCATACGTGGAATCAGCAAGATCCTCTGGCAGAGCAGGTGGAGGCTCACCCTCCAATACCCGTGCAGGACGGCTCGGTGACGTTCAGCGCGGCAGCGGTGGCGACAGCAGCGTCAACTACCTCGAGCGGGTCAACATTTCTTGCCACTTCGCTTTGAAAAAGACGCACCAGCATTCCCACCCGCCTTGAGAATTTCCAGACCGGCGGCGCTTGCGAGCGGCTGGGTGGACGAGACGATTCCCTTTGCGGAGTAGACGACGGAGCGGCGCGAGTTGAACCGTGCGAACTCGACGTCGGGCGGTCCGTAGGTGAGCTTGTCCCAGTCCCAGCCAGTCATTGTAGTGTTCGGGTAGGTGATGAAGTGGTGGGGTGCAGAGGAGGACGAGGGGGTCGGCTGGGGATATGTACAGGTGTGCTGCGGAGGACGTCGGCGGTGAGGGAAAGAGGGATTCAACAGGCTACGGTGTTGGCTTAATGTATTATTCGCTCCATGCACGCGGTCCCTCCTGCTGCCTCACTGGGACGGAGTGGGGACAGGGCCGAGCCGACCGACCGAATGCGCCGAGCGCCGCGTGCCGCGATCGCTGGCGCAGAGGGCCGACTGTCTTGCACCGACCGGCAACACCCTCCTCCCCGTCTGCCGATCACCCGCTGGGGCTTACCTGCTTATCGCCTATCGTAAGCACGCCGTTCCAGTCCTCGGATAGACGCCGCCGCCAGCTTTTCCGTTAACCAAGAGACTGCAATCGTGGTAGTAGACGCCTACCGGTGAGCCCTTTGCGCAATGCGTCCCGAGAAACCGTTATCGGCCGGCGGGCCGCTGATGGTCCCGCTCAGAACCCGCGCGCCGGCAAAGCGTTTGGCGTTGGCAGTCGGACTGAACGGGGCAGCACCGGTGCGCCTCGTCCTGTCGCTTGCGGGTAAAGATAGACTGCGTCCTCCACCTGCCCCTCGGGGGCTAGGAGCCTCAAACCTCCATCGGCGAGGGGCTGAATGCTTTGTGAGCTCTCTGCAGGGGTCAGCACAGGAAGGCGGCATTTCATTTGCGGATAACCACGTGAGGAACGTCATCGACCCTGAGCTCCTTCCCCGTCCTTCCTCCAGCCCGTCCTCTCCCACAACTACAACAAGCAGCACTGTACAATATCCCCGATGGCCCCCATCCCCTCCCGTCCCACAGTGCTCGTCACAGGCGCATCGCGCGGCATCGGCCTCGCAGTCGTCCAGATCCTCCTGCACGACTTTCACGCAAAGGTCATCACCATCTCGCGGAGCATCAGCCCGGAGCTGCAGGCGCTCAAGGACCAGTACAAGGGCGATGTGGTGCTTGTGCAAGGGGATGTGTGCGTATCCCATCTTCAGACTCGCACTGGGCTGGGACTGACGGAGCGCTGGAAGGACGAAGCCCGAAGTGTCGGAAGAAGCGCTCAAGCAGGTCCCCTCGCCCACCGCACTGATCCTCAACGCGGGCATGGCGGACCTCGCCCCCGTCGTCCAAACGGACCGCGCGCACTGGCTGCGCACGTTCGACCTCAACGTCTTTTCCCTCATCAACACGCTCGTCCCTGCCATCCCCGCGCTGCGGGCGAACGGGGGCAGGGTCGTGTTCGTGAGCAGCGGGGCGGCGACGGGGAACACTGCAGGCTGGGCGAGCTACAACGCGAGCAAGGCCGCGCTGAACTCGCTGTGCCGGTGCGTCTTGGCTCCCTCTTCTCCACGCGCCCACTAGTCTGTACGTACCTGGAGATACCGGCTGATAAATGCACAGGACATTCGCGAACGAAGAGCCGCTCATCGCCTCCTTCGCCGTGCGCCCAGGGATGGTAGACACGCCCATGCAGGCTGCGATCCGGACGGACGCGGCCAAGGGCCTGATGAGGCCCGAGGAGCACCAGCGGTTCGTGGACGCGCATAGGGAGGGGAAGCTTGTCCGGCCGGAGGAGAGCGGTTATGTGAGTCTGTCTCTTAGTAGTGGCTGGGGAGGGACGCGCGTGCTGATGTGTGGGGCAGGTGCTGGCGGCGCTCGCTGTCAACGGGTCGAAGGAGCTCAGCGGACAGTTCCTGAACTGGAATGGGCCCGAGTGCGCACCATACATGCGCAAGTGAGTCAGTGCTTGAGAGGATATCTGGTCGGTATTGCAAGCAAAGTATAAGACCCGGATGGAAGACACAGAATTTTGTATGGGTATCGGTAAATGCATTATATATACCAGGTAAACTGTACATTAATGGTATCACCGCTCCCGGCCGGTAGGCCCGAGCGTCCGCCAGCGCAGCACCTGGTGATGCTAGCGCCGCGCAGGAATGCTATCGCGCTATGATGTGCGGCATGTGGCCTGTGGCCTGTCTAGCTCATGAGTTGTCGTTGCTTTCCAGCTGTCCGCTCCTTGCATCGCTCGCTCCCGCTCACTCGGGCTTCCAGTCCTCTCTAATCCAGTCGACGACCGTCCTGAGCCCCGTGCCGTTCCGCAGCAGGGCGCTCCCGTGCCTCCCCTCCGGGTCGAACAGCAACCCCTGCCTCACCCCGTGCGCCTCGAGGTACAGCTTGACCCGCTCCGTGTCGACGATGGCATCCTTGCCGCCGAGGACGACCATGAACCGCTGGGGATCGCGGGCGTGGCAGATCTCCTCAAACCAGAGGATGTTGTTGCTCCACACAAAGTGCCGCTGAAGCGCGTTCGCCACGCCGAGCTCGGCACCGACGAAGTACCACATCAGCAGCTCGATCGCGCAGGTCGGGGAGCGGTAGACAAAGTTGTAGCACACGTCGCCCTCCCAGAGGCAGAAGGTGACAGGGTCGACGAAGCATGACCGGCGGAGCAGCGACGGGTGGTCCTTCATCATCCATGCATGGGCGATGGTCCCGTTCGAATGACTGAGGAAGACGACACCACCGTTGCCCTCCTCGTCCGGAGCAAAGCCGAGCTCCTCGATCGCAGTCTTGACACTCGCGACGGTCTCGTCGCGCCCTGGTGGGGCGAGATGGCGGGGGTGGAGGATGTCCTGGGAGATGTGCGGCTGCAGGGGGATGAGAAGCGGGTGGCTCGTGAGCTCGCTCGCCAGGTCGTGGAGCACGTTCTTGTACTGCATGAGGCCGATGCCTAGCCCATGGAAGAGCACCACGGGTGCCTGCTTCGGGTCTGTCCGGCCCTGCTCGGGCGTCCACCCGTGCGGGATCCGCACAAGGAACTCCATCTCGCCGTATTTCCGCACGACGAACCCGTGCTGCAACTGGTACCAGAGGCGCACGGTCCAGCTCAAGACGGTCACGACGACGTACTGGCCGAGCGGGCGGCCCCACACGATGACCGGGTCCATTGTCAGCCGCAGAGGGACAACCGTCATGGGGCCCTCGGGCAGGATCGTACCCGATCGCCGTTCGATCAACTCGAGCGCTTCGTGCAGCACTGTCCGGCGCCTCGGGGAGGCAAGGCACTCGGACAAAGGTAGGTCGAAGCAGCTCCATGCGAGCCAGGTCAGCATCGACTCCCTCGTAATGGTGTCCCACGAGGCTTTCCTGAACCTGCATGGATCTCACGTCAGCAAAGCTTCTTCTACGCCAACATATTAATGCCCACCAAGTGCGTATGCGGTTCCGAAAGTCCACCGCGCGCGGATCGTCCGCCTCCAGTCGCTCGACATGCTCCATGGGCGACTCGGGGCGGGCCATGTCCCCCTGAGCGAGGGCGGGTGCAGGCTGCAGCCCGGCCTGCAGTACGCGCAGGAAGATCCGCCGGAGTGTCACCAAGTCGTCCGGTGTGACCGGGCGGAGGGTTTGGATGCTCCGCGCGAGGTGGGCGTGATATATGCTGAACACCGCCTGGGAAAAGTATGAGCATGTATGCGCACTATCATGCAGCTGTATGCTTACCTCAACAACAGCCCAGCCCAACAACGCCCGCCTCAACGGCGACGCCGGCAGGCCATACACCAGCGCACTGAGGAGGTACGCCCAGCTGAGCGGTGTGATGCCCCATACGGCGCCGACGGCGAGGAGGGCGATGTAGAAGCCTGCTGTGCGTGTGGGGCGCAGGTATGCGACGTAGGATGGGTCGTGGGATGGAGCTGACGGGGACATGCGGGTGGATGGCACTGGGTGCGATTATGGGATTGCAGTTTGCGAAGGAGGCCGGGGGGGGATGGATTAGTGAGTGTGTCGCGGGGCCGATGCCTGATATTAATGGTTTGCGAGAAGAGCTGACAAGAGAGAGAGAGAGAGAGAGGCGAGATATATGCGCCGGGAAGCAGCAAACGGGCAATAAGCCCACCCAACCGTTTTCCATTGTCCGGCCGCAATCGCACGAAAACACTTTTCACGTGCCTGACACAGCAGGGCCTTACGTCACGCGCGGCAGGTCACATCCAGCGTGCTCCCAAGCGCGGCTCGGTCGTCCTTTCCGGCCTACGTAAACGCGCTTGGAAATCATTTCTGCGCATTGGCATCGACCTAATGTATTAATATTTGTAGACCAGTAACATCTATGAAGGACAACGCTCGAGGAATGGCAGACCAAATTCCTCTCAGCCTCACCAGCTATCTCGCAATCGCCCACACCGGTCCAGGCCGGGGGCCGGAACCGACCCCAAGGGCCCACCGACCGCCGCTTATGCTTATCGAATGATAATCAGCTGCCCCCATTCCCCCAGGACCCGCAACTTCACGCACACTCCTGCTCGCAGCATCAGCATCAGAGCCCTCCCGCCCCAGCCATCTCCTACCCCACAGATCGCGCATTCCACATATCAGAGTTCAGAGTGTCCAACGCGTACATCAATCCTGCGCGATACTGCGCCGGAGTCGTGCGGGCTGCTCTGCTGTCACGCTGTTGGGCAGGTACGGGTTCGGCAGCTTGCTCGCGTGTTCGGTACAGTAAGTAGACGTTTGGCGTGAGTAGGAACCTGTGCGAATGCGGAGCGGAGGCTGCTGGGCTGGACGACGCTGGACTGGGGCAGCGGGCAGGGCGGGCTCTGATCTCCTCGTGCATGAGCTCTGGGCTGGGCTCTAGGCTCTGGCATGCACGAAGAAAGGCTTATCATTTGCCTGGCACACATTCCCTTGTTGGCACGTGTAATGTATGGGATGATCGTATTATTCGATGTTGGCGCTGCTCTGGGGCACGTTCGATCGTCCGCCAGAGGGATGGCTTGAATTGGGTATTGCTTGATGTAGCTCGTTAGTGATGCACCGGTGGTGGGAGGAGGATGGACGGCCGGAGCAGGAGGAGCCGCAGCGGTTGTGGTGGGAAGCCGGTATCATTAACCGCAAGCGCAGGCGGGGAGGCAGGGGGAGGCCGCGCAGCTGGAGGAGGGAGGGTGGTCAGAAAGTCAATGGTAGGATCCAGGCTTTCTAACCCCAAAGCACTCTCG
The DNA here is from genome assembly GCA_001632435.1 of Calocera cornea HHB12733. Taxonomy (NCBI): domain Eukaryota; kingdom Fungi; phylum Basidiomycota; class Dacrymycetes; order Dacrymycetales; family Dacrymycetaceae; genus Calocera; species Calocera cornea. The sequence goes on along the minus strand of KV423918.1, from coordinate 136,992 downwards.
ATCGAAACGGCCAGAGGTAAATTTAGCGTATGGGCAAGGATTACCAATGCCAAAGTACGGATCGGAAGATGCTCAGCCTTGCGAATATGAAGCCGAATAGCCTTGAGTACCGGATCCGGCCTAGTGCTGAGGGGTTTTGCATCCTTCATTTGGATGTCATCTACCTCATCCACAAGGTGTTCCGCCTCCTCCATCGCCCAATCCTCCTCGATCTCCATCCAGTCCCAAGAGGGAGGAAGACGGGAAGGAGCGCGGTACGGATACCGGTGCGGCTGGGTTAGCTTGGTCAGCCTGCAGTATGCACCGGTCGTGGCGCCCTTCAGGGCACCCAAGTGCGTTATGGCAGACATGCCGCTTTGCTCCAAAGGGCGTACGACAGCACAGATCTGTTGGAAGACCTTACGGATTGGTGGGTGAAAGCCAGTGAGGATACTTTGGTTACGGCGCGCCACTAGTGACCTTGTCAGACAGTTGCAGTGCGTGGGCAGTAGAAACCTCACTTCTGAAAGTATGGCCAACCTTGCTATTCTTCCTGACCTTGATCATGTCCTTCGGTGGCTGGGTGTATGTATTCGTTCCCCACATCGTTCGGATGATGTTGTGAGGAGGGGTGGGAACAGGTAACAGCGGTGTGAGTGAGGATGGAGGGTGTGGGTGTGTGAAAGTCAGAGTGTGTGGTCAATGGTTGGTGGTTGGTCTGTTCCACAACGCCGAGATCAAAAACAATAGCGTCCGAAGTACAGAGCCAGTAGTTGTTATGAGTCTCTGCATTGGTCTCTTTGAAGAGCCTCAGCAGTTGCAATTCCGATGCAGCAAGAGTGGTTTGAAAACAGCTAGTTTCCCGTTTTGACGACTTCTTGTAGTGTGCAACTCGCACGCTATGGTAAGTTATCAAAGTGGGAGGGAGAGGGGGAGAGGGGCTTCCGCGTGGTCTCTTTCCTTTGACTCCCATCACGAGCCTCCTGTTCAACCCAGCTTCATTGCCTCCGGGACAGGCACCGAACCGTTCAGAAGAAGGGCGCGCCGGCCCTTTCGGAGGCGAAACCGATCCCCTCCCTCCGCGCAGGTAAACCATAAAATGTCCGCGGCGCCTATTTTTGGAATGTCATGTTACTTCAGACAACGAAATCTACTATCCTCAGTGGGATCTACTCTATTCCCGTCAGTCCTTCCACTCCAGGCCCAGCGTCTGCGCTGCGAACCCCCACTTGTCCGCAGCTTCTTGTATTCTGAACGGACGTGAGTCAGGACTCTGGGCTTGGCGCTCGCCAACTGAGTGAGTATAGGGCTCGACGTACCTCTTTTCGGTGCTCTTCCCCGCCCCGTGCCCGCTCTTCGTATCGACGCGGATCAGGAGCGGATGCGGATTGTTGGCCTTGACATGCTGCAGCTCGGCTGCGAGCTTGTACGAGTGCAGCGGCACGACGCGATCGTCATCTGCGAGGCGATCGACATCAGTCAGTTACAGCGTACATAGCAGGACGAGGGAAGCGAGGTGCGTACGGTCAGCGGTCGTGAGCAGCATCGGCGGGTAGACCTTGTTCGGGTCGACATTGTGGAGCGGGGAATAGGGGTATATGAAGTCGAAGTCATGCGGGTCGCCCGGGGCGCCAAAGTCCGCTTCCCAGGCCTTACCGATCGTGAAGAGCGGGAACTGGGAAACAGGGGTCAGGGCATGCACGCGCGCGGGGATGCGGTTCCAGCCGGACGCACCTTGAGCATGTCCATCACTCCCACGTCGGCGATCGCTGCGCCGAACGTGTTCTCCGGGGCGCGGTTGACGCAGGCGCCGACGAGAAGCCCCCCGTTCGACCCGCCGTTTATGATTACCTTTTGCTTTCCCGCGATGCCGCTCGAGACGAGGTAGTCCCTGTGCGCGGGGGTCAGAAGCGTGCATTCGCGAGGGCAGCCGCACTACGGCTTACGTCGCGGCGATAAAGTCGTCGAAGACGTTGGTCTTGCGCTCGCGTGTGCCGGCCTCGTGCCACGCCTCGCCGTACTCGCCCCCGCCGCGGATGTTCGCGACGGCGTAGACGGCGCCGAAGTGCTTGACGAACGTGAGGACGCTGGTGGCGAAGCTCGGCTTGATGGAGATGGAGAAGCCGCCGTAGCCGTACTGCAGCGCCGGGGCGGTGCCGTCCCGCGGGGTGCTCTTGTGGCGCACGACGAACATGGGGATCTGCGTGCCGTCCTTGCTGGGGTACCACACCTGCTCCGTGTCGAACTCGTCCGCGCTGAGCCCCTTGACCTGGGTCGTGCGCCACGGCTCCCACTTGCCGTAGTTCGTCGTCCCGTTCGCGTGCGCGTGCGCGTGCGGATCAGCAGAGGGCAGCACCCACCGGCCCGCCGCGCTGGGGGTAGTGAAGCCGACCATAAACAGCCAGAACTCGTCGCTGTCCCTCCTTCCCGAGCTCTCGATCGTGCCAATGAAGTCCTCGGCAATCCGCTGCACCGGCTTGCCCGCGCGGTCGTACAGGTACACCTCGTCCCGGACGTTGCGGGAGAACTGGACGCCCCACAGCCCGCCCGGGAGCGCGGTCGCGTCCTCGAGCTTGCCGCCCTGCGCGTCCTCGGCCAGCCATTCCTTCCACTCGGGTGTCGGGGAGGCGATGTCGACGGTGATGACGCGGTAGCGGGGCGCGTCGAGGTTGGTGTAGAAGTAGAACAGGGTCCCGTCGTTCGCCAGGCTGCGGTGCACCGCTCATCAACATCATGTCTTCCCACCGCGATCGAAGAGTGGAAAGGACGGACTAGGAATACTGCGCCTCGAAGTTGTCCACAAGCTTGAGCCACTTCATCTCCCTGCCGATCGCCTGCTGCGTCAGGTCGGCAATCCACAGCCGGTTCGTCTGCCTCCCGATCAGCTCTTGCCCAGCGTACGCCTCATGAGGTTAGGAAAGGATAGGACAGGGACGTACGGGCCCCGTGTCCTTGGAGGTGGAGAGCAAGAGGTAGCGCCCGTCGAGCTCGGAGATGGTCGTGCCCCACATATAGTGCTCGTTCGCCGGGTCTTCGTGCACGAGGATGTCCTCCGCTGCAGCACGCATGAACACCACGCATCAGCAGCCGTCCCATCCTCCACATACACGACACCACGATACCATCCCCTCGTCGCCACAGAAGGAAGGGAAAAAGGACGTACACTGCTTGGTGCCAATGCGATGGTAGTACAGCTGCGCATTCGTATCCATCGTCGTCTCCGTCCCGGCCTTGTCCTCGCCGGCCTCGCCATGCTCGGGGCGGGTCGGGAAGCGCTGGTAGAAGAAGCCCTTGTCGTCGTGGGTCCATGTGACGGTGGAGAACTTGCAGAAGCGGACTTCGTCCGCGAGCCTGCCGGGCTCGGGGCTGCCCGCCCAGGGGGCCGAGGTGTCCCGCACGTAGACGGTGAAGAAGTCGCTGCCGGAGAGGCTGACGCCGTACGCCCAGAGCGCGGCCGAGTGCGAGAACTTGCCCACGGCGATGGCCGCCGTGCCGTCCGCGCTGAGCGCGTTCGGGTCGAAGAAGACCTCGCCGCCCGCGGTCGAGAGCTCCGCCGGGGTGGACGGGAGCGCGCGCGCGCGGTACAGCACCGATTGCGCTTGCAGGCCAGAGTTGTAGTACCAGTAGTAGTACCCGTCCGCTTTCTTGGATGCGACGCCGAACTGGTGGGTGCGCGTGAGCCCGTGCGAGCAAAACAGGCAAGCAGGACGCGAGCCAGAGAGGGACAGAAAGGGGAGAAGGGAGAAGAGGAAGAAAAGGAGGACGCACGCGGGGATAATCAAAGTTGTCCTTGACAGCGCTGTAGAGCTTGTCCCTCGGGCCCTGGTCGAGGAAGGTGCTGGTGAAGTGGACCTGGGCGTCGACCCAGTGCTCCGTCTCGGGCGTGGTGTGCTCGAGCCAGGCGTACGGGTCGGGCACGGCGACGGTGCCGTGCTTCTCGGACTTGTACGTGTCGATGTGCGGGGAGCGGCGCGCGGGCGGGTAGGGCGTGGCGGTCGGGTCCCACGGCGTGGGCGTGGGTGCGATTGGGGGCGCCATGGTGCGGTAGGAGGTGTGGAGAGGGCGGGAGAGCAGGGTTGTTGTTGGACGAGGGAGGGGACGGGGGAGGAGGGAGACGTGGCTGAGGGGCGTGCGCAGGCGGGCTAGCATGCACGTTTTATACGCTCGCTGGTGGTGGTGCGAGTGGTGCGACTTGTTGTGCTCTGCGAGATGGACGCAAGGCAGGAAGTGCAATGCAGCCCTGTATGCAGGCAGCGTATTTCCGTCCAAACACCGTGTGTGCAGAGCGCGAGAATGGGAGGGCAAGGCGTGACTGATGCGGTGCAGGCCGGGATCTTGCGCGTGGGGGGGAGGGGGTGCACGACCTGGGGGGTGCTGGATGGGCAGGGCGTGCGGGATTAGGCTGAGCCGGGGGTGGAAGGGCCGATCGTCTGGAGAGGGAGGAGCGGGGCGGTCGTCTGCTGCTGCTGCTGCCTCCGGGGGTTATAGGGCTCGACACGGCCCACTACTGACCCCTCGTCGGCCACTCCGTACACTCCGGTGTGTTCCCGCCGCTTGCCCATCATTACAGGACGCCCGATCGACGCTCGATCTCACACCCTCCATCAGACCCGGGGGACCCGCACCCCCGCACGCGCGCGCAAACCCTCTCGAGCCTTCCCACGCCGCTGCAAACCTGAAGGGGGCTCCCAGCATTGCCATCTTGACCAATCGCCCTCGTCCTCATTCGCCACACTGCCACCTTGGCAGGACTGCGTGCGCCAGCAACGGGCCAACTCCGCGCGGGGCTAGAATCACCCCTCCCCTCGGCTGCTTCTGCTCTCAGCTCCCACCACAGACCGGGGACACGACCGCACCCAGGGGCATACCGCCCGTCCATGTCCGCCAATCCCGCCCCATCCTCCTCCTCCTCCTCCTCCTCCAGCGCCCCACCCTCCCCCCTCCCGCCCTCCTTCTTCCCCTCCCCAATCCTCGACCACGCCTCCGCAGGCCTCCTCGCCGGCCTGCTCAGCACCCTCCTCACCCACCCGCTCGACCTCCTCCGCACACGCTTCCAGGTCTCCTCCGCCCCCATCCGCCCCGGCGGGCCCGGCAGGGTCATCTGGCGCGAGCTGCGTCGCGTAAAGCATGACGGCGGCGGGTGGGCGGCGCTGTACCGCGGGCTGGGCCCGAACGCGGTCGGCAACCTCGCCGGCTGGGGGCTGTACTTCATGTGGTGCGTCTGGCGCACCGCGGACCTTCACCCCGAAGCCAGCTTCTCCCAGGACGGACGAGCACACCGCTGACGACACGCGCAGGTACGAGCTCATGAAGCGCCGGATAGCATCGCGCGACCCGGACAGCGTGCACGTCTCGCAGTCCGGCGCGCGGGAGGGGCGCCTCTCCCCGGCCGGGTACCTGCTCGCCTCCGCCCAAGCCAGTGCGTCCACCTCCCACTTCCACTCCCACTCCCACTCCCACTTGCCCACTTGCCCCGTGCTTTCCCCAGAGATGCTGACCCGACGCCTGCGCAGGTGCGCTCACCGCAGTGCTCACGAACCCGCTGTGGGTCGTTCGCGTGCGCATCTTCTCCTCCCCGCCTGCCGCCGCGCCGCCCTTCCGCACCCTCCGCGCGGGCCTGCACCAGATCTACAGCCGCGAGGGCCTGCGCGGGCTGTACCGCGGGAGCAGCTTCGCCCTCGTCGGCGTGTGCAACGGCGCGCTGCAGTTCATGGCGTATGAGGAGCTCAAGCAGCTCGGCTTCGCCTGGAAGAGGCGCAGGTTCGAGCGTGCCGCCAGGCCGTGGAGGGAGGGCGGCGAGAAGCTCGTACGTCCGCCTGGCTCCATCCTATCCCACCTCACCTCGCGGGAGGGGAGCCCGAGCCTGCCGCACAGCGCTGACCCAGAGACAGTCAAACATCGAGTACATCGTCATGTCCGCCGCTTCGAAACTGGTCGCGCTCGCAACGACCTACCCGTACCAGGTGGTGCGCGCTCGTCTGCAGGTCCGTCCCGCCTCCTCCTCCTCTCGTCGTCTCCCTCAGCCCAGCTGACCCCCCCCCCCCCCCCGTCCAGCTCACCTACGCCCAGTCGGGCCTGCGCGGCTTCTACAGAGGCCTCGCGACGAACATGATCCGCGTCCTGCCGGCGACGTGCATCACTTTTGTCGTCTATGAGAATGTCGCCTGGGCCATGAGGAGGTGGGGTCGCGCCGGGGGGGTCGTGTGGAGGTGGGCGGAGGAGGGGGACGGGCAGGGGTAGTGCCGGCCGGCTGGCGAGCGTACGCCGCGCGAGACCGGCGCAGTGGCCGGCAAGTGTGTGCTCCGGTGCGAGCGAGAGGAGGCGCACGCGGCCCGGGCACGGCGGGGGCAGGAGTAATGGGATGGATCCAACGTTAACGTTGCTTGCAATTCACTGTACACTAATCCGAGCACTACTTCCAATGCACTATGTGCCATACCGCCCAGCCCTCACCTCAGCCCTCCAGCTAACGCGATGCGATCCAGCAGTTCCTCCGCACCGCGCCCAGCAGCTCCTCCCGCACCACGCCCCAGCACACAGCAGCCCGCAGCCTAGCACATGCGAGTCAGCGTCCCATCCTCCCGCTCGAACCGGCCCAGTCCAGCCAAAAAACGAAGAGAAATGAAGAGAAGAGAAAAGAAAGAAAAAGGGAAAGGCAGCTCGCATCAGTGTAACTATGAAAAAAGGCGCCTCAGCCCGCCTGAGCCCGCCCAGCCCGCTCGCGGCAACCGGCACAAGACGTGCGCGCTCGCGCGTCGCCCCGCCCGGAAGGGTAAGGGGGAGAGCGAGGGGGCTTACGCGGTCATGGTTCATGGTTCAGGATGGCCTGTTCGGGCGAGGTGAGGGCGGAGTGGACGGAGGGGTGCATGAATCCGAGCTGAGCTGAGCTCATGCAGCGGGCGGAGCACTAGTCCGTCCTGTCGAGCACAACATCGTCAGAGCAAAGCAAAGCAAAGCAGCGCGGCACTGGTCAGCGAAAAACCCACTCGTGAGTCCCTGGCAGCGCTCGCACGGACCCAAACCGCTTAGCTAAGCCCGCCGTCCTTTTTCCTTTTCCTCCGGCACAGCCCCTGCTTCTGAGGCCGGGAGCACCAGGGTCCATTAGGTCATGCGCCGAGGGACCCTGCCTTGCAGTGGGCATGGCATGCATATGACTTGGGAGGAGGAGCGGCTCGGAGAGGGTGATGATCCCCGGCAGGGTTCTCGTCTCCCATCCGCACCCACGGACTAACAGAATGTCAAGGAACAGGAGCAGGAGCAGGAGCAGGAGCACGGCATGCGCTTGAGAGGCCAGTAGCAATCCTGGACCGGCGGCATGTGTGCCCAGGCACGTTCCACCGGCGGGGGTCACAGTCGAGCTTGCGCGGGGAGGGGGGGGGTTGGAGCATCACGGACGGACGGG
>KV423918.1:0-129207 GCA_001632435.1 Calocera cornea HHB12733 | reverse complement strand
CAACCCAACCCATACCACAACCAAACGAGAAAAGCGAAAGCGAGCCAGGCCAATGTCTCTCCCCGCCGAAGTAGACGTCCTCGTCGTCGGCGCCGGCCCCGCCGGGCTCGCGACCGCGTGCTCGCTGCTGGCCCACGGCGTGCGTGCGGACCGGATCGCCGTCGCCGATGCGCGGGTTGAGCACGACCGGAGCTACTCCCGCGCGCTCGTGGTGCACGCGAAGACGCTCGAGGTGCGCCCTGTTCCCCCTTCCCGTCTCTATTCCAACGCAAGAAAGTACTGATAGTGGGGTGGACTAGATGATGGAGCGCATAGGGTGCGCCGACGCCGTCGTCGCCGCGGGCCAAGAGGAGCACTCGATCGCGTTCAACTCGCTCGCCTCTGGCCGGCTGATCACGTACGACACCTCCCCGCTGAAGGGCAAGACAAAGTACCCCTTCGTGTGCGTCATCGCGCAGAGCGAGACTGAGCGGGTCCTGTACTCCCGGCTGCAGGTGCTCCTGGGCGGGGGGGACGTGCACTGGGGGATGAAGGCCGTCTCGGTGCGCGAGACGGCCGACGGGTGGAAAGTGGTCGGCTTCGACGGCGGGGAGGAGGTCCGCGCGCGCTACGTCGTCGGCGCGGACGGCCCGCACAGCGTGGTGCGCCAGGCGGCGGGGATCGCCTACCCGGACCCGTTCGACAAGACCGGGCGGGCGACGTCCATGCCCGCGGACCTGGACCACCCCAGCAAGGCGGACGAGGTGTTCTGCCTCGCCGATGTGCGCGTCGACTTCCCGCCCGTGGACCCGACCGCTACGGGGCGCAAGCCGAGCCAGCCGCTGCCGAGGGAGGGGGTCAACGCCTACCTCTCGCCGCACGGGCCCAGCCTGTGGATCCCATTCGGCCAGGGGACGTTCCGCATCGTCGGGCAGATCATGGACGGCGAGGCGCCCGCCGCGCCGAGCAAGGAGTACGTGCAGCACATGCTCGACACGCGCTACCCCTCCCCCGCGCCCACGATCACCGAGCTCGTCTGGTCCTCAAGGTTCTACGTCAAGTTCCGCCTCGCGGCCAAGTACTGGGAGGAACACGTCCCCGGCACGCCTGTGCAGGCCGTCGGGGCCAAAGGCGGGCTGCTGATCGTAGGCGACGCGGCGCACGTGCACTCGCCCATGGGGGGGCAGGGCATGAACCTCGGGATAAGGGACTCGATCTACCTGGGCGAAGCGCTCGCGCACTGTCTCTCCCCATCCCTCTCCGCCCCCGACGCGCGTGCGCTGCTCCAGCGCTGGTCGGACGACCGGCACGCCGCGGGCAAGCGGGTCATCGACCTCGCGGGCGGGATCACGTTCTTTGCCGCGAACGCTACGGGCATGGTGGAGTGGGCCAGGGACTGGGTGCTCTGGCTCGTCGGGTGCGTGCCCGGCATGAGGCGCATGGCGGTGTGGATGCTGAGCGGGCTGGGGGAGAAGAGCGCTACGTACTGAGATGCTGAGGCGCTGAGCGGGGAGCGGGGGGCGGCTGTTGCTACGGAACTGGGCTGTATGCGCGTATTGTAGGTTTGTAGTACTGTTCAAGTATGTATGTCACCACTCCATCCCGTCCCGCAACCACCCCACCAGCTGGTGTCAAGCTGGTGCGAGTCAGTATGGAGGAGAGCGGCACGATGAAAGAAGCGCCCAGGCAGGACCCCTACTGCTCTCCTCAAAAATTTGCCCCCGCCCAGCCTGCGAGCCCACATCTTTCTTCCAACCCACCGACCAAGGATCCCCAGCCGTGAGGTCGTCCATTTTCCCATTTCCATTTCCTTTCCAACTCCTGAAAAACTCAACACAAAGACACTACCCGTGAAGATCATCGGACAGCAGCATCATGTCCGCCCCGAACCCCAAGGCCTTCCCGCTCGCGAGCAACGACCTGACGAACAAGGTGCGCCTACCTACGAGCGCCATATGGGGCACACGCGCAGAGGCTGACCACGAGCGCAGATCCTGGAGCTCGTCAACCAGGCGACGTCGTACAAGCAGGTCAAGAAGGGTGCTAACGAAGGTGCGCATTCCCCTCCCCGTCCCCATCGCAGATGATAAGTGTGCTGACTATTGGTGGGCAGCTACCAAGACCCTCAACCGCGGCATCTCAGAGTTCATCGTCCTCACCGCGGACACGGAGCCGATCGAGATCCTGCTGCACCTGCCCCTGCTGTGCGAGGATAAGGTGCGCCTCCCCCCTCTCCTCCCTCTTACCCCTGTCCACTCCCTAACGGCTTGCCCTTGTGCCTGCGTTTGTGCGTGTAGAACGTCCCCTACGTCTTCGTCCCCAGCAAGATCGCCCTCGGGCGCGCGTGCGGCGTGTCAAGGCCCGTGATCGCCGTGAGCGTGACGACGAACGAGCAGCGGGAGCTGAACAGCCAGATCCAGACGATCAAGAACGAGATTGAGAAGCTGCTGATCTGAGCGTGCGAGCGTGCGTGCTCGTGTCCCTTCCGACCGGCTGCTGTGCCCTCCTACCGCCTTGGCGTCTTGTCGGTTGATCGGCCTGCAATATGTGCGATGGCGTCGCTGGCTATGTGGACCTGCTCTTGTAGCCCGGGTAGACACATCAATGTCATATGATTAGAGGTGGTCATCCACATGCAGGTTCATTAATTTGGTAGAATACACAGTGCTCCTCGTCAGCGCCCCAAAGCGCCGTTAACAAGATCAACGAATAGTACAACGCCCACTCCCCGCTTCGACGCCCAAGGACCGTCCGACCTACCCACTATCCTCAACAATATCCCAATCCGCGTCCCCCTCCTCAACGCGCCTCATCTCCTCGGCGCGCTTGCTCCCGTCCGCCTCCTTCGCGGCCTCGAGCACGCCCGCGAAGGCCAGGCCGAAGCCGTGCGTAGGCGGCGGGAGCGTCGGGCGCGTGGCGTGACTGCGCTTGCCCAGGCTGTCGGAGATGCACAGCCGGATGAGCTCGTTCAGCACCCGGGGCGGCAAGTGCTCTTTCCCCGGCACGGGCACGCGCAGCCCCTGCGTGTGAAGGAGGTAGAGCACGTTGTACCCCAGCATGCTGAGCGCGGTCGTGAAGCTGCTCGGCATGCCGCCTGCTCCAGAGTAGCGCGCGCTGTCGGCCGGGCTGACGTACAGCGGCTGCTTGACCGTCCAGCGCACCCAGTCCCCGTCCTCTGCGTTGCCCGACCCCGCGCGGATGGTCGGCTTGCCGACGAGGAAGCGTCCGCCGGACCAGGAGACGGCGAAGGGGAGCTTGACGCCGAGGTAGTACGCGAGCAGGTGGAGGAAGTGCAGTGTGTGCACGAGCACCCCGTTGATCTGCTCGGGCTTGACGTGCCTGTGGTCCCCCGGGCGCGGGAAGGGCAGCCCGACGATGGTTGCTTCGCCCGAGGCGGACTGGCGGAGGTCGAACACCTCCATGAGGAGGAGGGCGAGGCCGCGCCGGGCGAGGGCGAGCCGGTCGGAGAGTGTGTCGAGCCGGGATTGCGCGGCCGTGAGCGGGGTGAAGGTGAGTGGGGAGCTGACGACCTGCTGAGCGCGGGATAACCCCTGCCGCCGCCGCTGCAGGTCGTCCCGCCTTGCGCGGACCTTCTCCCGCACTGCTCCCTATCAGCCCATCGCACACCAGCGGGAAAAGGGAAAGGACGCACGCTCGTCGCCCTTCTTCTTGAGCCGCTCCACCTCCCGCCGGATCTCCCGCGTCCGGTCAACAAGCATCGTCCGCGTGGCCTTCTCCCTCCGCCGCGGCTCGAGCAGGTCCAGCAGCTGCTTCACGCCCTCCTGCAGCTTCTGCCGGTCTACCTCGACGCGCGACTGGGCGAGGCGGAAGTCGCGTATGCTACTCCATTGTCAGATACGGTAATGGGATGTTGAGGAGGGGAAGGGAAAGGACGCACTAGTTGGACACGCAGTTAGCGCAGAAGAACCGGCGCTGGCTCCGCTCGCACGTCGCGCACTCCATGGTATGCAGGCTCCTCCTTCCGGGGGTGTTGGAGCTCTCCGGAGCGCCTCTCGCAGAAGTACTCGTGCTCGCACTTGCAGCAGCAGAGGAAGATGGAGCAGCAGCGGCAGCGGGGGCGGCTCCTGACGCTCGCCCCTTGCCACTCACCGCCGCGCTCCCGCCCGGTTGGGGTCTCGGCTCGGCATCCTTCCTGGCCGTTGCTGCGGGCGGATGAGTCGCTGGTGGTGGTGCGTGTGCTTGTGGCAGGGCGGTGTGAGCAGGAGCGGGAGCGGGGTGTGCTGCGCGTGTGTTTGTGGACGGGCGGCGCGGCTTGAGCATGGACTGGAACTGGAATGATGAGTCGGAGGAGGGAACAGCGGGAGGGACTAGGGGCGGCGATGACGCCTAGGGGCCGGAGATGACGCCGGAGCCGAGAGAAGCATGGGTCGGAAAGGCGCACCCTTCCCTCGCAGCATACCATTGTCGGCGTTCTCCTGCAACAGTGTTCGATTCTGCCTGCAACTGACATTGGGCAATAAGAGTGTGCACCTGCTGTATTCTGACTAGAGGTGCAGATCCACTCTCCAATCCACATGAACCGCTGTACTGATCAAACCACAGACACCATCCCGTTCGCCGACCTCTAAAAATGTTCGCGCGGCAAACCTCGTCGTGCATCGCGAGCACCTCCCGCGCCTCTCTCACCGCAGCAGCAGCACCGCACCACGCCCCTTCCCCCGAGCTGCCCAGACGCATCCCCGCCCGCTCGCCCGCACCCGCCCTCCCCATCCTCCTCCCGCGCCACTCCTCCTCCGTCTCCAGATACGGCTACGGCTCGCCGCTCAGTAACCCGCGCGAGCTCGCCCAGGCGGACCTCGTCGACCCCGGCCCGCCGCCCAAGCGGGCGCCCCGGCCCGACGCTCCCGTGGTGCACGTACAGTACCTCGCTTTCGACGTGGCCAAGGAGACCGAGCCCTCTACTGCGTTCCAAGCGCCCGCTGCGCTCAGGGAGCCGAACGCCAGCGGGAACGGGAAGAAGCCGGCTGCGCTGCGGAACCGGGACATCCCGCACGAGTACGTGCAGATGCCCGACGCGACGGGCGTGCTGCAGCCGCCCGAGAAGCTCGCCGACATCCTCGCGCGCATCGACAGCAGGAAGAGGTACGTCGTCCTCGTGCAGGACAGCCCGGCGGTGGTGAAGATCGGGAATCATGAGGAGGACCGGCGGGCCGAGCGCGCGCGCAAGGACGCTGCCAAGGCTCACCGGCTGGCGGACAAGAGCGACAAGGAGGTCCAGCTCACGTGGAGCGTCGAGCCCGGCGACCTGGCGCACAAGATGGACAAGCTCGTCGAGGCCCTCGGCCAGGGCAGGAGGGTCAGCGTGCTCATTGCTGCCAAGCCCAACACCCGCCCGCCAGGCGACGACAAGCGGCATCAGCTCGAGAGTAGGATCCTCAAGCTCGTCGAGGACATCGCCGTGCAGGTGCAGGAGCAGAAGCGCGGCAGGAGGCACACGCAGATGTTCTTTGCACCGAAGAAAACTAGTTAGGGTGATGAGTAATTTACATTTGCACGAGGGGTATTACATCGAGAATGCGAATGCGAGCGCCCGGTCCGCCGCCGACCCGTCCCCGATGTGCACCGGCTCCACCTCGGGCAGGGACGGCCGTACCACTGCCCGCCGCCGCGGGTACATGGCGCTGTGGGAGCGTGTTGACCCCACGTCCCACCGGCTCGGGGTGGAGACAACCGCAGCGGGAACAACCTGCTCCTTCACCTGCTCTTCCACTGCCTCACGCTCTTCCTGCGTCGGGTCTGTCCTCTCCCCTCCTTCATCAGCCGGCTCAGCCTCCTTCTTCCTCTTCCTCTTCTCAGCCCGATCCCGCGCATACCGTGCCGCCGCCTGCTCAGGGCTCAGCCCATCATACTCCTTAGGCCAGAACCGGTGTACGATGCTCCTCCTCGCGCGACCGCGGGGGAAGTCGCCCCTGCGCTTGATGGGCAGCCCGCGGTCCTTCGTCACCGGGATCCGGAACGGCTGGAACAGCTTCTCCGGCGGCGGGTCGCGGTACGCGAACGGGCGCACGTGCTGCCGCGCGCGGAGGTGCGCCGCTGTCAGCTCGGGCGCGGCGAACCCGTGCGGGGTGTCGTCGGTCTTCGACTGCACGTGGGCGAACGCGACCGGGATGGGGAACCGCAGCTGGCGCATCCACTCGAGGATGTACGGCAGGAAATCGTCCCGCTTTTTGCGCAGGCGGTGCCGCGACATGTCCTCCAGCGCCTTGTGGTACGCGCGCATCCACACGCCCCGCCTCCTCGGTTGCTCACGTCGCTGATGCATGGACTGAACCCTCCCAAACAGGTCCAGGCAGGCGTTGAAGAATCGGGCGTCGGGCATCGGGCGCGTCATGAAGCGCCTTGTGGCCCGCGGGTCGTATGCGATCTTCTCCGGAATGGGACGGGGCCGCATTGTCTGTTGTACTCGGCGGAAGACCTCCATCCCTCCGTATCGCGTCGATCGAATGAACCGGATCCCCTGTTGCCGCGCTACGAGCCATCGCTCGCGGACTTGGGCTATTTCACCGTGCGGGGGCAAGTCGCGGTGTTGCGGTGCAGGATACTGGAGCTCGCGGCCCCACCCAACTGCGTACAAGTTGCGCTTTCGCATAACTTCGATGTACTCTTCCTTGGCACGCTTGATCTTGATGAGACCGATCCGGCCTTCCTTCGCATACAGCTGCATCATGAGCGTATACGTCTCAATACCAAGCAACCATCCATGCCTCGCCTCGCCCCATGGACCATTACTCCAACTGGCACGCTCAGCCACCATAGCAAGCCGCCATATCCGCTCTGCCAATCCGGTTTTCCCAGCCTTGACGCAGGCGTTAAGGAGCGAGGTGAAAGTCGCCGGTCCAAGGACGACCATTCGGTGAAGAGCAGCAATCCGCTCGTCTTTATCCAAGATCCGACCTTGCAGCGTTGGGAGGAATGTTGGGATGATCCTGACAACCAGGTCGACGCGGCCGGTGGAAATGTAGTGAGCGATGATAGAATTGATGACGTGTTCGGAAGCTCCTTTCAGATCACCAAGTTGGATCTCCGGCAGAGGTACAGAGCTCGTGGATTCGACGGGGAAGTTGATGGCTAAAGGGGCACGGAAGACTTCGTTAGGAGACATGTACTTAGCAGGAAATGTTCCCTCCAGTCCCGCCAAGGTCGAGACAATCTCTTCTCCCTTGGCACCCGCAAAGCGTTGAAGGATCTGACCTGCGGTACCGTTCTGACGCAGCAGAGACGCGGTTCGTAGAAGGATCCCATACGTTGCTTGATCGGGCTGGATTGGAGGGTCTCGCTTATGCTCCATGTGGTGAAGAATGGCTTCTGCCATGCTTGGTGATAATCGATGTCGAAGGTTATAATGCAGCAGGGTGTTGCAAGAGCGCAAATCCGGGGGTGGCTGCTTCGTCGGATCATCGCCATATTTGCTGCCGAGTGCCGTGAGCCTGACCGTCTCCCTGGCCAGCACCGCATGGCAGAACCCATACAGCGTAGAACGCTGGTCGCCCCATGGAGGCCATGGTGTCTCAGTTTTCTTGACCGAGTATAGGCACTTGATAAGCAGCGAAATTTGGGGGAACGGCATTCCCCACAGGAGCCACATAGTCGCCAGTATGCCGCGCGCACGGTTCGCTTCTCGGCTGTCCCGATTCTCGAGCTCGCTCATCTCCCAGTTGATCTTCCTCATCAAGTTCCAAGCTGTCGACGGGTGGTCGCCCTCGGGCAGCTCGGCACAATCTCCGATCCCTGCCTGGAACCGCTCGTAGATCTCCTTTGCCTGGAACTCGGTCCAGCGGAGCGAGCCTCGGTTCAGGCAGAAACGACGAATGGCCTGCTCTCCTGCCGGAGTGTCCAGTACGCTCTCGGTATTCTCCAGGGTTTCCGAGGGCTGTTGTCGCATCTGACTCTTGCGTAAGTCGTAAAGCAGGATGGCGAAGAGCAGTGTCGCAGTGACGATCTCGCCCTGGAAGAGGCAGACGTCGACCACGCGCTTGTACATGTCATTCGTCCGTCTCTGCTTGGTCCGTCGCGCCTGGGCAAGGAGAGCAATCGCCATGCGGGTCGAGGCGGTCAGGCCCTGGCCCCGCTCCTGTGGATCGGCCTGCACGCGCAAAGGATGGTTGACGTCCAGATGTGGCGAGGCGGTTTGACCGGGCGCGGCGAAAGGAGGCGAGGGGTAGGCAACCGGGGCGGAAGTCGGCCACGCAAGCGGTGCGAGCGACTCGGGACTGCCGCGAAGTGGTAGCGGCTTCAGTTTCCATCCTTCCCTGGTCCATAGGCTCCTCTTCCACATGGTCATCCGCTCGCTCGCACTCCTCCCACCGACCTCGCCGGGTGCAGGCGCGGGGCACAGTGCTTTGATGACGACGTCGATTGTCTTCACCCTGAAGAGGTGCTCTTGGACCGGCATCACATCTCGAGCAAAACGTGCGGCCTGGTGAATGTTATTCTGTTGCAGCAGCCCATGGACGAGGGTGGTAGACGGGAGCCGCAGCGGAAAGCGGGCGGCGTTGCCAGAGACAGTCCGGCGATCGTTGGCGGCTCGAAGGGCGGAGAGAATAATCACTGCTTCGGCAACGTTGCCATTCTTCACCGAAGAGCGGATGACGCGTGCAGCTGATCGAGAGACAGCCGCTGGGGAGAGCGAGTCGGCCGTGGATAGGATGGTGATGA
Organism: Calocera cornea HHB12733; assembly: GCA_001632435.1. Taxonomy (NCBI): domain Eukaryota; kingdom Fungi; phylum Basidiomycota; class Dacrymycetes; order Dacrymycetales; family Dacrymycetaceae; genus Calocera; species Calocera cornea. The sequence continues at coordinate 120,552 of KV423918.1, read as the reverse complement.
ACTCTTGCAGATCGGAATGAGGTAGCGGTTCGGCCGGCTCGGGCTCAAGGACGCTCGCCGCCGGCGCGGGCTCGACGTGCCCCGTGAGCGTCGCTGCAGACCGTCTTGCATCTGGATAGATAGTCGGAGAAGGTGGCCGTCGTAAATTGGATGTCGCTAGTGCTGCATGGCCTAGTTGTGCGGGTGCGCGACGCAGGGCCAGCAGCACGTTGAACATCGAGCCTGCGTCCTATCGCTAGATTGCAAATTAGACAGAACGTTGTAATTCATCTCAAGGTATAGCTTACAGTGTCTAGAGATGCATGAGTCATATGTAGGAAACACCCGTTTGCTGAGTGCAACAAGTGCTCGTCTTAGAGATGGGCCAGTTGTGTGGACAATACGGCGACCCGAAAAGGAAGCGGGTCACTTCCGCTCGTCAGCACAGCCACTAAGCTGCGTCGGAAGGCAGTCGGGTTGTTGGTGCTTTCAGCGAGAGGTGTCCCGCCGGTTGTGTCAACAGCAAGGTGCCCCGCAGTCCTTTTACTGATGGGTCTCCCGGGAAAACAGTGCTGTGATTGATCACAAAGCAATTGAATGATCGTGCCGGATGCGTAGCGGGAACTGCCAAACATCAATGTATTATTCGGCGCTCTGACCTAATGCTTGCCAAAGCAACCCTGCCCAGGCACCGGTGCCGATTACGAAGTGTTCCCCGCGACTGTTTTGCGTCTGTGTTTTGCTGCGGGCAAAGGGGAAAGCGGTGAAATCATATGCTTCCGCTTCGCGAGGATCACTCCGACGGCGATCAACCGAAGTGGCGTCCGGACCCCAACGCCGCCTCCCCCGGCTTGGGCATCGCTCGCAGCTCTCTCCGGAGCAGCCAAGTCGTCTTCCTTTACACCACAAACCCTCACCAGCCATGCCTGCGCTACGCATAAAGCGCTCGCCGTCGGTGTCTATCAATACCAGCAACGAGTCAGTGCCCACAGTCGCCGTCGCCGGACCATCCGAACCGCCCTCGGCAACAAGCGACGCTCCAATGAACATGCACTCCATGCCTGGGACTGCGATCACGCGCAAGTCGACGGGGAGGCCTCGAAGCCGAACCATTGCATCGGTCTTCTCTTCTACCTCTCCTACGAGCGATAAGCGTGCTAGCTATATGCGTCGAATCGCGAGCAACCAAGACATTGTGCACGATGCATCGCATTCGTCGAGGACGTATCAACCCTTATCCGACAATGGTCTGAATGGAGGCCTCGCACCAGGCTCGCCAAGCTCCCGCTCTTCGCAGCATACCTACTTCCTCTCCACCCCACCCCTATCAAACCAGCAGGCGGTGTTCAGCAGTCCATCGTCCATCCCCGAAAACCCCATGGACCGGCAACCTGCTTCCGCACCGGTCGAGGTGTCTCCGTTCGCTGTCGCCGGGAACCGATCACGTCGTGGATCATCCGCCTCATTCTCTTTGCCTGTTGAGTTGCGCCTGCCACACGGGGAGAGGGGAGTTACGGATGAGGTGATTCGTCGTACGAGCCTCGAGCGTGCATCTATGGAGTATCCGCCAAATATACGAAGCGAGCTCAGGGCAAGTTTCGACAAAGGACCGCGGTCCGCACTGCCCGAGGGATCTCCTGAGCGTGGCATCGAAGAAGAGATGGAAGAGGATGAAGAGGAGCATCATCATGACGAGGTAGTCGAGCATCTCGACGTTATAGGTGTGTGCTTTTGCCATCTCACATATACTACCGCCACTCTGCGCCGCGCGGTCATACTTAATCCCTTCTTCCAACATCTTCCTCGCGACTCTAATACTTTGACCCCGGCCCCACGTCATCGTATGACCCTTATCGTATTGGCCTTCCCACACCGCATCCCCTACTATTGGCACCCTCCTCTCTTTCGCAACTTACTCATGCCCGTTTATGTTCTCCTCTCCAGACCCCAGCGTGTCGACTATTTCTCACCTCGCGAACGCTGCAAACACGATTCTCATACCGCCCATTTTCACCTCAACACGCAAGCCCACCTTCACTCTACCCGAGATTTCCCTACTGCCGTCCGACAGCCAGGCTCAGCTCCTTCCGGAGCACGATCAGGCGGACGCCGCGGAGAAGGGTCTGGTCATCGGTGTCGTGCCTGGCGAAAAGCGCAAGCAGGAGCCGCTCGACGAGCTCGATCTGCATGTCGAGCATGTTCTTCGCAAGCGCGACAAGGCGAGGCGAGCGCTAAAGGGTTTGTGGGCATTCCTGAAGACTCGTACGTACCGTTGTTCGCTTCCCACTATTGGCCGATTTCTTATGGTACCGCAGCGATGGGAATATTCACCGCTATTTACGGCTTCCTCTGTGCCTTCTGGGGCGCCGGCATTGTCCTCTTTCTTGTGAAATGGATCAACTTGCATAACGACTACGATCAGAAGTTGTGGATTGAGATCACTTGCCAGGTCGAGAACGGTCTCTTTACGATCACCGGTGTTGGACTCATACCCTGGAGAGTAATTGACACTTATCGTGCGCTCAAATACTCTTTACTGCATTACAATGCTGATGGTCATTTTCAGGCATTGCCCGCATTACACACTACAAGCTTCTATCTCGCAAGCTAAGAAAGCAGCGAGGCATGCAGGACCTCCCGGATGAAAATGATCTTCCTGATCCGGAGCACGACATCCTTCCCGACGCGGCAGTATTGCCGGAAGAACAGCAGAAGGCCCTCATCTACCGTACGCCACGGATGTTGTTGCGCTGAATCTGCCTTCTGACTCCCACCTCACAGAGCAAGAGAAGTTCATGAAGAGCCAGACGTGGTACCGGCCTCACGAAACGGAGACACACCGAGCATTCCCCATCACGACAGCCCTATGGATCTGCCTACTAATCGACTTCAACTCGATCTTCCAATGCATGCTCTGTGGTTGTATGTGGGGTTTGAACATGTATACCCGTCCTGCGTGGACCACTGGCTGCCTCGTGCCGTTCTCCTTCCTCTGCGGTATCGCTGCGGCTATCCTCATCTGGAGGGGCGGCCAGAACACCAAGAAGGTCAAAGAAGTGGAAGAAAAGTTTAGGGACGCGTTGGGAATGCCTACCCCTGAAGAGGAGGACACAGTGAAAAGGAGCACGAGTCTGAAGCGCATATTTACCAACAGGAGTAACAGGTCAGGGGTCAGCGGGACGATGGATAAACAAGAGGCAAAGGATGATGCACGCGGTGCGGCTCAGGGGATCCTTGAACCCGGCCCGTCAACACGGACATAGTGATGTTGCATTTTGATAGATGATGTACGGATGTACCCTACATACTGTATCCCTAGCATGTATCCTAGCTTGCATTGTTACCATATTTACTACACATGCCATAACATTGACATCCATCACCAACGAGGGTTACTTACCCTGAAAGCGCTTCCGGTTTCAAGAAACCGCAATCACGTGCACCCCGCGTGTGCGCCTCCCCATATCGTTTCTGGCCGGACCCGAACGACATCATACCGGTCGCCTCGCCCCAGGGTTTCGTGCTTCAGAACCCACACCGCATACCGCCTCAACTTTCAACTATCCCTAATGACCCCACAAGCTTAACAACCAAACCTATCTGAGGGCGACATGCTCAACGGGACGATCACCATGAACGCGCTGGTCACCACCGGCATAGTCCTGCTCATCACCACCTTAATCATCGTCGTCGTCCGCTATGGCTCGCCCATCCTCCTCCGCAGCATATTCCCCCAGCTCGAAGTCTCGTCCATATCTCCACGGTCAATACGAGGGCTGAAGTGGGAGGGGGGAATCTTCCTCCTCTCCGTCGAGCGCATTGGATTCGGCCTGCACAGGCCGAGCGGCGAGCGAACGAGCTGGCTCTCGATACAGGTCGAGAAGTTCGACCTTCGCGTCCTTAAGCGCCGGAGAACGACTGGGAAGAGCAAATCATCCACGCCGCGGGTGTCGCTTGATGCGGCCTCAAGAGCACGCGCAGACCTTCTTGGTCTCGACGACAAGCAACAAGAGTCTGCTCCGGTTCCTCAACCCATAAGCCTCGTCAAGCTCCTCGATGCGGACGAAGAGTACGCACCACCGCTCGCCATACTCTCTTGGTTCCTCCCCATATCCTACATCCGATCAATTGACCGCTTCCTACGACCATGCTTCCGTTTGGTCCTCACGCAAGTGCTGCGCACCCTCTTCCGTGCCCTGCCCAGTGTCACGCAGCTCGTGCAGTTCGAGATGGACCTCTGCACCATCACCGTTGACGAGCTGGATGGAGCGGGAGTCACCATTTCCGATGTGAAGGTCAACACCTTCGTGGAGCTGCAGCAGATGGACGATATGGCGGAAGATGACCTGGACTGTGATCAGCCCGCTGGGCCTGCGGCTTCCACTGGAGCGAGTCGGCTCAGGGCAAGAATGCAGAGTGGGATGGCGAGGTTGTGGAACCGTGCATGGGGCAATGCGAAGGGCTTGGCCAGCCTGAAGGTGTCGGTTCGGAATGTCAAGGCTTTCTGTGGGGAAAGACAGGATAGTCCTGTCGCACGATCAACTTCTGGACTCTCGATCCATACTGCGACACCAACCCCTTTCACCTCCACGACCCAGTCCTTCTCCGAGCTCAGCTCATCCACAACCACGCCTTTCTTTCCGCGGCCCGCAGGCAGCCCGTCGAGCCCGTCGAGTCCCTCAAATGCCCCGACACCAGTCCCTGGAGTCACGGACACACCTCTTTGTATGCTCTTCCCGCCAGAGCTTCTCTTCATCACCCACGAAGAGACCATCGTTCGAATATCGATGTCGGTCAAACCGAGGAACGGCATCGTTGGGGAGGGCAGTATCAGCGTTGACGTTGACGTGCCACCCGCATATATGTCTGTTGGCGCGCTGAAGAGGGTGGCCACGGCCTTGAAGAAGGATGCCGACGACGTCGAGCGTCAACGAGAAGACATCGTGTCTCCAGATCAGTCTCCTCCGCTATCACCGACAGATTCAGAGGATGGTCAGACGAGGGATTGGTCAACGGGCTTGAGGAGTCCCCTGTCCCCGGGAGGGAGCATATCGAGAGGCTTCAGGAGTTTTGCGCAAGGGGCCAGGAAGAGGGCAAAGGTCGCAAAACCAAAGTCGAAGACCGCAGCTAAGGTGCGCACAATTGCAGACTTACTATGGAGATGTTTATACTGACTTTCCTGTAAAGCGCCTCGCCCAGCTGTTAAGCTATATCCATGTTCGCTTACAAACCGTCGACATTGCCCTCGACCTAGAAGAGCCATCACAGCCTGATAGCATGTCTCTGACGCTGAAGCTTTCCGAACTGCAGACGCGCCTGGAGATGAGCGACCCTACCCGAAGCGACCTGCACCGTGCTTGGTTGGGCAAGAAAGGTGCTCGGGGAGACGGCACTGACCCGGCTGCCGTTCTATTGTCCGTCTACGCGGAGTCGCTCGCCCTCGATCGTGTATCTTCTTTCGGCATCTTGGATGGCCCCACCAGTCTGATGGAGGTCAAAGGCGTTGCGGTCGACGTCCTCACTACAGCTGTACCTGGTCTGCAATCGGAACAAGCGCCATCCGCCAAGGACGAGAACGCCGCACTGGTCATATGCAAGGTGGTTGTGGAGAGCGTCAATTTCCACGACGAGGTCGACACCCTTCAGCAAACGATGAAGCTCCTGAATTCTCCCCAAGCCCCACGGACCTCACCTCCAAGGACGGAACTGCACAATATCCCTCGTGTCGTGGTCGAAGTTGAAGTCCGGACAGTCGGTCTATACCTGGGAATCTCGCCGCATGCTGAAACTGAGACTGGTCATCTGTTCCTCCATCTCCGCAATTCGGGCCTGTCATTCCATGCACAGTCATCATACGACGACCTCTGCAGCAGGGTCGGGTTGTATAACCCTGGTAAGGCATACTGGGGCGGAGAAGACGCGCGCCGGCTGGGCATTGCAGACCCTTACTCGCTACGATACAATTTCGCCCTCAACTCGACAATTGCACCATTCACGGTTCAGCTCTGCCAGGCGAAGTTCGAGCGCCCGAACGAGCCACCGCAAATAGAGGGAGAAATATTTTCCATGGGTGCGTTGGAGCTAGCCGCGGTTGGCCATGTCCTAGGCACGACGTCGTTCATGTCTGAGATGCATTTGAGCACGCTGGACATCGAATCCACAATGTCAGATGTGCGGCTGTCCATCGACAGCATCGCTGTTGATATATGGAAGCCTTCGGTCGTGGCCGCTCTACGAGGGGCAATGGAACAACGGGACAGACCGGCGTCCACTGTACCGCGCCTACCAGGTGGCTCACTGCTCGATAAACTTCCTGCCGGTATCTACATCTACACGTCCATCGGAAGTGTAACAGCCCTTGTTGCTGGCGAAGATCCCACGGTCGGCGATAAATTCAAGATATCGCGAGGTGTCGTGCTGAAGAGCGGTGTTGTTCTGCAATATTGCTTCTATCAGAGCTTCCGACACACCACACGGACAAAGAAGCAACTGGGCATCAGCTTATCTCGCCAGCAGCTGTCTCTGCAAGAGGATCTGAGCGCCCAGGCTGCAGCTGTCGCCAACGATTTGGATTCTCCAGATGAGCTGGCCGCTCTCAGCAGTGTTACGCTTTGGGACACGAGTCTGAGGCCAATTGTCAACGCTGAGAAGGAGTCGCCTTTGTATCGAACTTCCGCGGTGCCGATGGATGTCTTCCCCAAGCTCAGAGATGCTGTAATATGTTCAATGCCGCGTGCGACGGTGCGGCTCCTGCTTCGACGCCGTCGCGCACTCGGTTCGGCAACACATACACACAGTGAATCTTGCGATATCATGATGGAGGGGCCAATGTTGACCATACACGCTAAACTCCTCCACATCTTCTGCTTCCTGCTAGCATGGAAGAACGTACCTCTACGTCACAGCGGACAGCAAGCAAAGGAGAAGAAACCGAGACGATTAGCTGTGAACAAGCTCGACGTATCCTTCCGAGCGAACGTGGAAGTTGTTGATGTCGCTTGCCATCTACACTCGAAAGATCGTCTGTACATCCGAGTTGCTCGAGTGGCACCAGAATACAAGGCTGGTGCGATAGGCGTCAAGTGGGCAAGCTTATACGCCTGGGTTCCTAGTCCTCAAGTGGAAGGCAAATGGGAAGAGTTCATCCGCCTCAGGGACTGGAGTTTGTCCATTCTGCCGTCGGAGCACTCGTCAGCCCAATCGTTCGATGTCAAAGGGAAGGGAGCCAGACTCCACATCCCTCACAATTACATCGTGTACGAGCTCACCCAAGGTATCACTATTGGAGTGAAGGCGGTGGCACACCTTCTGCATTGCATCGAACTGGGAAGCTTCGACGAACCGCCTATGCCAAGAGCCAAACCGGCTCGGAAGGTGCCGGATATCCGGATTCACATAGACACGCTCACCTTGGAGGCAGTCGATGCCCCCTTCGAATCTCGGCTCAACTTGATCTGGAGAACTGGATACAAAGAACAGCTGGCACGAATGGATCGAGAGCTCGCCTTCGACGCTAAAGTGCAGGCAGTAGACGGCTTAGTCGATGATCGACCTGGGAGCCGTGCATCTACGGCAGCATCTAGTATCGGCTACAAGTTCTCCTCGCAGCACAGTGTCTCCATTGAGGAGGCTTACAATCGACTGCTCCTGTACAACTCGCAGGCATGGATCAGAAGACACAAATTTACAAAATCGGAGCGAGATCGAAAAGAAGATGGCGTGTACAAGTCCATACACGGAACACCATTCCACTTCGGTCCCTTCCATCTACCGATTTCAATCCACACGCCCGATAAGGCTGCACCTTTGCTCCGCATTATTTTCAATCATCTCAGTCTGTCTCTTGCGAAACCCTCCTTCCCTCCGGAGGACCTGCCCCAATTCTTGCACGACCTTGGAGGCGGCGTACCACTGGATATGGAGTACACCCTCCTGATACCTATGAGCGTGCGTTGGAACATGGAAGACGCTCGCATAACCTTACGCGACTACCCGCTACCCATCTTCCACCTCCCGAGTCGTGCAACGAAAGGAGAGTCGGGTTGGTCCTTGACGTCAAACTTCGTCATTGCGGAACAAGTGGGACCCCTATCCAGTACCACATGGATAAAGACAGAAGTCGTCCCAGCAGATACCGGTCTGGAAGGCACGCCGGGTCTTTGGTTCTCAATGCCGAAGACCTGTATGCCAATCAAAACGTTCGCGGAGCCTCAAGTTCATATCCGAACGTCCGCCGTCACCGAGTTTGCTTGGGGAGTGTCCTACAACCCTGCTATACATGATGTCATGCGAGTGTTCGACTCCATCACAAATCCACCGCGGGATCCTTCACCAACGCTGGGGTTCTGGGACAAGCTGCGCCTCATATTCCACTGGCGAATAAAGCTGGACTTCGCGAAAAGTGGAGTGCATTTCCATATCAAAGGATCAAAAGACCCTTATCATGTTTCTGACATTGGCGCTGGCTTCGCACTGTGTTGGCAAGGCTCACCTAGTATCTCAATCGGTTACAGCGCAAAAGATCAGGAACTCATTCAAGTGTCGAGTGAACGCATGTCTTTGGTGATTCCCAACCTCACTCACTTGGACCATCAAGATCAGCCATCCCAGGAACCGTCTCTGCCATCTGGCGAAGACCATCCTCGAAGGTTCAGAAAAGTATGTGCAAAGTTCACAAACGGTGTACGATGGGGCATCGGATTCAAACTTGAACGGACTTGTCGTCCAGAAGACTGTGATAAATGCAAAGGGTCCATCCTCCATCGGCAATGCCGGTTCTTCGATTTCCGACCCCATTGGACTGTCCATCTCCGTGCTCCTCCACAAGGCGACAAACCTGAAGGCGGGTGGCCTGATTCTTATGCCGGCTTCAGGAGTGACTTCCTTCACATGGGTTTATCGCTAACGTCGCCAACAAAGACTACTACGACTCACAATATGCCACGGACTAATGGCGGAGGGCTGTCGGGATACAACAGTTTCCATCTTACTCCCAAAGGATTCGCCCATTTCTGGTCTTGGTGGCGGTGAGTGATCGTTATGATTGCTGAAATCGCAAAGCTGACTATTCCGTAAGCTTGTTTGATGGGACCATGTCTCTTCCGATCCGGCAAGGAAAGCTTTTCCCTTCCGTGAAGCCACCGTCGCCAAAGTTCGGCAAACATCTGGCTACAATCAAATACCGCTTCTCGCTTGCGCCCCTAGTCATATCTCACTGTTACCGGCAAGATTCCAGATCACAATGGGCCAGAGGAGAGACTGGTGCAGTCGGAATCAAAGCTATGATCGAGCACTTTCAGGCCGACCTTCACCAACGATTGCAGGAAGTTGTGACGTTCCACGATAAGCTGCAGCAAACTAAGCGGGCCGTTCGCAAACGATTCTGTGCTGCTGATGTCACTGTGACGAACGTCGAAGCGCGCACCATGTCTGCTGTATTCTCCGAGCCGGAGAAGACCATGGTTGTCGACGGACTGGACGAGGATTCCGATGATGCTGAAAGCCACCACAGCTTTATTTGTGACGAAGTGGAACCTGGCTGGTTTGACCTTGATGATTTTGTTGATGCCGACTGGTCACCTTCCGATCTGAAGCCAAAGATCCGCCTGCTTCGTATCGGGACCTGTCCTCGGTTTGCATTCTACAAGAGGATTAATGCCCGCTCGGTCAATCGACGAGGTTCCGATCAAAGTGCTGCCTCCGGAATGGAAATAACTAAGTTCGGAGACGAGGACACGCACATTTGTCTGGCCGGACAGGCAGAGGGTGCGTCTCTTCTTTCGTGATCACGGCGCTCTCTCACTCCTACATACAGACACGTACCAAGTGCAAATGGACCTCACCTCAAGGAGAGTGGTAGAGCTAGAGCTAGAGCTGGACGATCTCTTGAAGAGCCGAAGGGAGGCGAAGCGTGCAAGCGGTAGCAAAACCAATGCACAGGGCAAGGCCGGACTATCCTTCGTAAGGGTTTGAACGTATTCTTGCTGACCGTGCTCATTGGTTTGTATTTAGATTGATCGAGAGGCGGACTTGCTCATGAAAATTCGGCTGCTACGCGAATATATTTCGCGCTTGAAGACAGCGGAGGAGCAAGCTGGCGTCGATGGCGGTATCAATCATTCATTCTTTGAAGCGGGAACATTTGTGCCTCACGACCCAAGCGGTGCCACCGAAACAGGCCCTTCCCAAGAATGGACCAAGTTTGACAACGTGTACGAGGCTCATTTCCCAACCATATTCCTCAACAATGATACCCGCAACGTGAGTGCTGGTGCGGCAAGCATGCGATTCAATCCGCCTGACTGCCTCGCCTAGGTACTATTGGATTATTACTACAGCTCGCGTGCACATCGCGGCTTGGAATATCACATGACTGAAAGGTATAGTGAATGAATTCGACCAGGCCTTCGCTAAAGAAGTTTCAGAGCAATCAAGTTTATCCGCGATCATGCCAAGCCCGTTGACGACAGGCCGCCTGACCTCGACGATGTGGCCGCATCTTCACAACCCGCTCTAGCTGCTAGTTCGCAAGCTGGCCGTGTGCAGGGTGCTGCTCAAGGGCTTTTCCGATTATTTACGCATGACGGACGGTCGTCTGAAGAGTCCCCAAGATGGCGACCCCATAACGTCGAAGATATCTTTGAAGACCCTCACACTGGCTGGCTGGATGATGTGTTGATACGCAAGAGTCACATCGCCCGACTCATCAAGCCGCAAGTAGTGCTGCGAAGCGACTTGAACGACGACTCTATCACAGTAGTTGCTATTCGATCTGTCTATATTCGGAACTTCTCGGTTCTTGACAGAGAGCACCTGGACGATCCAATCAATGGACCAATCATGCAGCGGTGAGCTCTGCTGTTATGCTTTGAGGTGGCTGATGGTTGACACGGTGTGACAGTAACTATTTCTCCCTGAATGGCCTACAAGTGTTCTATCCCGCTCGCGATCACGTTCTCAGCACATCTCACGTGTTTGTGCCGCTTGAGGTGCTGCTCGATCTGCGCAGCGAAACCCGAGACTTCGAGCGACTGGTGCCATACACGGATGCCAAGCTTCATTACGACAAATTCAACCAACTCAGGCTACGGAAGAGGATGCGAACGGCATCAGTGGATAGCCTCTCGCGACGGAATGAGCATCTCAAGCTTAACATGGATCGTTTGGTGGTCGGCATACCGTCGTTCTCTGTCTCAGCCGATGCTCGAAATTATGCGGCCATCTATAATGTCGTGACCGACCTTTTGCTCTACAGAGATCCTGCACAGAAGGCAAGATCGCAGAAGCTGGAAACATTCCTTTACAGCTACGATTTCACGGATCTCTTTTCGGCTGCCGAAGTCGTCTCGGGCATGCAAAAGAGAATGCGATATCTGGCAGAAGTGGAGAAGGCAAATATTCTGAAACCCGCTCACGACGGAGCTATGCAGGAGCAGCTGGCGGTCCGTGCCGAAATGCAAAACCTGGCAGAAGAACTCAGTTTCATCTTCGACGCTATCAAGTTGAAGCAGGACAAGGCCGGAGGACGGGCGATGGAAGGCGATAGCTCGGCCGTACGCCTGGAGACTTATGTATCGGACATCTCCTGGATGATGCTAGATCCGAGACATGCGCTACTCGCTAAACTGTCCGCCAAAGGGATTGCCTTCTCCTGGCTCAGCAGAAAGGACGGCTCCGCGAGCAGCACGCTTGATCTGGACGACCTGTTAGCGCTCAACAGCACGCCGGAAGCGCTGTTCCCGGAAATTCTGTGCAAATACGAGAGGCCCTCCAACAACCCAATGGTCAAGACCGGCAAATTTGCTCGAGCATCCTGGAGTACTATGGCACCTGTCTCTGGTATATCTATTATCCGATCATTCGAGCTGCAGTTCCACCCCATTCGCTTACAGATCGAGAGGAAGGTTGGGCGCCAGATTATGGACTATATCTTTGCCCGCAATCCGAAGCGCAAGGAGATCGAAGGATCAGACGGAAGTGCACAACGTCCTAACGGCTCTAACGGCTCAACTTCTACGCCGCGATCGTCTGTGTTTCCACTGAGCAAGCGCCATTCGAGTGGCCCTCAGGACATGGAACGCGCCACCGATGAAGTAGGAAAGCTGCAGAGACCAAGAGTCATCCTCAATCGGCCATCTTCACTGCAGGATGTAACGAAAGCTTCCTCTGGTCCCGCGCCCAAAGGCTTGAAGCACATGCCTTCTTCCGAGGCCATTCTCGCACCAGTATCACCGTCCGATAATCGAGATGCCCTTGAGATGCGAAGCCGTGCCGCGCAAAATCGTACTTTCCTCGAGATCAATGTGGCGAGCTCTGTCCTAGTCTTGAGCTACAAGGTACGGTCGTTTTGACCCCGCACTACCCATCGCTGACATAGCGACTCATAGAGCGAAAAGGCCAAGAGCATCACCGACCTCTATGACTTCCGGTTCCAAGTTCCTGCCTTCCAGTACCGTAATCAGACCTGGAGCGTAAGTCTTCGTCATCTATCAACTATTCACACCTAATCTCGTTGCGCCAGTTTGAGGATCTAGTACAGCAACTTCGGAGAGATATCATTAAGTCGGCCTGGCAACAGAAGGGGGCTCTCTTCAAGGAAGTTGTGACCAAATCGCGGAGACCGCAACATCTTCTTCAGCAATCGAGGCAGAACAGTGAACGCAGCCGAAAGTCCAAGTCTTCCAACGAGAGTCAACAAAGTCTGGATCTGCCTACTGGAAAGAAGAGCCGCGCCAGTAAGCTGTGGCAGGCGTTGCAGAACAGAGGGAAGAACAAAGCGCCTGCTTCTCCACAATCACGATTACTTTCTAGCTTGCCCACCTCTTCAAGATCCAGTTCTATTTCCGAAGTGCTCGCAAAGAGTACACATTCCGATGACGAGGTGAACGACAAGGATGATGATGAGGAAGCGGAAATCGAACCATGGATCAACGATGACGACAAGGAACCTTTAGCGCACTTCAGGTCAACATCACCAGATCCGCTGAGCTCAGATACCAGCTCCCCAAGCATCGCTTTGGTAAGTCTGTACCTCCCCGGGAAAACAGCATGGCAGCTGAGGATAATTCTCTAGCTTGATGAAGAAGAAGACATCTTCGACCGAAGAGTCTCGGCCGAGATTCCTCGCGAAGAAATGCGACCTTCAATGCGCCGGCGTACCGTTTCTAATATCAACTGATCTCTCATGTCTCATACTTGTACATTCTCGATCTACTATGGGGCCTTAGTCTTTGTGACAGTGCATTGTATCAATATCTGCAATTATTCAAGCTCGCATTATTTTGCTCAATTGATAAAACAGAGCTCCACAATGTTTGGGTTCATGTCGATGTTTCTGCCTTGACCGCAGCCGCCATATCGCCCATCGTATCGAACTTCCAGTCATACTTGGCCCCTGGTGCCACATGCCCCATGAACGCATCTTTCCGCGAAATCCAAGCGCTGCTCAAGCCGAGCTTTGTAGCCGGGTTGTGATCATGGAATAGACTCTGGGCGGTGACGAGAACTTCATCCTTGTCGATGCCGAATTCGTCTTTGGCAACCTTGAGCATCGCTTCGAAGTTTCGAGGATCGGGTTTGTAGTGCCCAAGCTCTTCAGCTAGCAGCACCTTGTCGAAGGTGAATCCATGTTCGAGAAGGCGGCGAGATTCAGTAAAAATGATCTGATCTGTATTCGAAAGTACAACCAGCTTGTAATGTTTGCTGAGCTCGGCCAGAGCGCCAACGGTGTCGGGGAACGGGTACCATTGGGCGGTGCTGGCTGCAAACATGTTCGCCTCGTCTTGCGACGCATCGTATGCAAATTTGTCCTTGGCGAACTTTTTGTATGCTTCAGAGAGGACATCGGTATAATGCATGGTCGGATGTTTCTCTTGGATGGCAGACTCGGTTCGACCGAATGTCTCCAATACTTCTTTCTTAAGCCATGTACGAGGCTCAGAGATGCGTTCGAGAAGAGGTTTCAGCCCATCGTAAATACCGGTTTCCCAGTCCTGCTTGCATGTTGATAGACTAGTGCCAGATGTGGAACAAAGATGCTCACGATAAGAGTGCCGTAGCAGTCGAAGCAAAGAAGCTTGAAATCGGTCAACTTCTTAGACGACCTAGGTGCCTTTAAGGACATCGTTATCGTATTGGTCTATTGTCGAGAAGATCTGTCCGCGAAAGCACTTGTTTGTGCGGTTTGTGTCTCTTCGTCACGACGAGGCCTTTTAGGGGCTTTCGACACCTCGGCAGGAGTCATGCTGACTGGACCGTCACGTGCATCACGCCAGGTCAGGTGAGCCCATCCAGCATGCGCACTTCGGTTTGTAGCCTCTGTCAGTCTCCGCATCAGTCGACGTTTCCTCCCTAACGAAGGCTCACTTGTGACTCAATCTTGAGCTGACAGCTACAATCCTGCAGAGGCCGCGGCGAGGGGATCGTTAATCAATCCCCCAATTTACCGTACGAGGGGCACCGTCGGCAATGTAGCCGCATGCGGCCAGCGTTATGAAACCTGTGCATCTCATCCGCAAATGGAAGTCATATCGGCCATGGTCCTCGGATCTAGGTTTAGCGCTTCTCCCGATGTGTCACTGTCGACCGAGGCCTAATCGGACCCAAAGCGCATGGGTCTTCGTAACAAGTCTGGCAAATTCAGCTCTTAGCTGGTGTAACATCCTTGGCCCGGAGCCCGTCTATCAGTCAGCCTATCGTAGAATCGCATCCTGTTCTAAAACTGTCCTTTGGCGCTCGGCTTTCAACCTTTCTGCTCTGATGTCCCACTAGAATGTACCTTGATGGAATCCCAGTAGCCGCAGCCACTCGATAATCGTTCTATGGGCTGTCCTGCGAACGCTGATGGCTCTGCGTGTACTTAATGAGACACTCTGCTGTGTTTACTCCAGCGCAAGACTGTCCCCTCCGTCGATATTACCTTCCATTGCACGCTCGAATGGCCATGGCTACGTACGTAATCACCGGGGCCAATCGTGGATTCGGACTGGCTCTCGCTCAGCACTTGGTGCGCCCGCTACCATCTCATGGGGCTCTCACAACCGACCTTTATTAGGCTGCACAGGGGAACAAAGTCATTGGAACCGCTCGCGACCCGGCCAAGGCCACCACGCTGTCGGCCATTCCGGGAGTGAATGTTGTCGCTCTCGATGTCACCAATCCAGAGTCCAATCAAGCGGCCGCTGAGGAAGTGGCCAGGCTGACGGGAGGCGCCATCGAGTACGTTGCCTCACTCCGCGATCGTAACATGGAGGCTTACCATGCGTGGCACTAGTGTTCTGATTGCGAACGCTGGCTATTACAGCGACACCCTTCCCCTTGATTTCGAGACCTATACGTCTGATGAGGCATTGATTGATGATCTGAAAACTTCATTTGAGGTCAATGCTATCGGGGCGGTGCTCACCATCAAAGCCTTTCTTCCTTTACTCAGAGCAGGAACACAGAAGAAGGTCATTTACATCTCGACACCGGCTGGCAACCCGCAATTCTCCAAGATCGCCAACAACTACTTCGCCGTCTCTTACGGCTTATCCAAAGCGGCCGGAGAATACGCTGTCCTCAAGTTTGGTCTGAAATATGCAGAGGAAGGCTTCATTTGCTTAAGCCTGTCGCCGGGCATGGTCGATACCTCCCTGACAGGCTCTGCTACTATCCGTAAGTGGGTCTGAGTCGCACTATCTAACTTGTGCTCACCTCCATCAAGCCAACACACCTGAAGGACTGGAGCGCTATATGCACTTGATCCGAACATTTTTGGGCGCTTCTCCCAATAAGGATGCCCACATCCAAACGCCCGATGAAGCGGCGGTCAAGTGCATGTATGTGTTCCCCAATTGATTTCCCGGACGCGTCTCTGACCGTGCGCGTGTTGTACCAATAGCCGGATCATTAAAGATCTCAAGCCCGAACATAACGGCAAGTTCTTGACCCACCACGGCGACGAAACTACGTGGTTTTGATTTGTCCTATGTTCCAGTGGTTATGTAGACGATCAGTTGAGCTTCTGTGTATGAAGGTTACGGACAGACCATGCGGATGCATTCCAGGAGGCACCACATGCGCGGGATACCGATTGTGGACGCTATGTTCCCTTTGTGAGATAAGGATCGAGAAGATTCCGACGTGTTCTTGCTCGCGAGTCGACGCGTCTGCCGACGCGGAACACGACTGAGGGGAGTTCGATCACTTTCTATGCAGTCACAGTCACCGTGCACAGACCCCCAAGGCCGCCACATAAGGACCGTAAGTACTGGACGCGTCCCTGTCTTCAACGGCGTTCCCATCTCTCAACCTGCTGCCATAACTCCGGCGCAACAAGGCTACTCTACCCTCCACATCATTTGACAATGGTTAAACGACCCGATACACCTCCCCCCGCAGAAGGGGAGCCCCGAATCCTCTGTGTCACGCTACCATATCCGGAGGTGGAACCTATCGACTTTGAGGCCGACGGGGGAACGGAAGTCGTCCTGACGCAATGGCTCGCGTAATGCTACATACATGCGCCTCAATACACAGCTGCTCATCCACATCACAGGCAGTTCATCAAGAAGGAGTCGCTCTTCTACATCTACTGGATGCCTAGAGTAAGTGACTTATTTCCCACTCAATGCCCGCACCCGTCTGAGACATGGCCGATAGAACGATAAGATCCTGGTCAGCGTCGAAAGAGAGAAGGACGGCTTCTACAACCATATTCTGGGAGAACATCGCTGGGGCACGTTCCTCAAGAAATGCCCGAAGGAGAACGAGGGTCGAGTGTCAACCATCTTCTATTCTACTTACGGCCATGACCGTGACGTGCAACGTCACGGTAAGCGTCGGAGCCATCCGCATACACACCATCTCCGGCGGATACTGACAGCGAGCTAGGCTGGCGTCAGAAGTGGATAGAATCATCCTGGTTCGATGATGGCTACTGCGAGCCCTTTGTTCAGCCTTATCCGAGACCTGCATACACGACTGATGTGCCGGAGCACTGCCGCCCAATCCCGGCTCCTCGGCTCGACGGCACTCGCCCTATGGGTATGTGTTTCGCTGTCGGGTCAAGGGAACCTCATATTGAACGACCCGTCCTAGTTGGCACTACGGAGTGGATCGCTGCTACCGTATCTGACGATACTGCATCCCGGGCCTCGACTAGCTCGAGTTCCACGAACGACAGCAAGAAACGTAGGAACAAGAAGAACCCCGGCCGTTTGGGCAGTCTGAATTACGTCTAAGCGGAGGAGCGTGCAAGGAATACGGCCAGTCCAGGCGGGTTCCATACGAATACAGTAGGATACGCGCTTAAGCATACACGCCAGCTGGAAGACTAATGACAACTGCATGACTATGGTACTGTGTTAACGCCCCTCCGAAGCTCTGGTCACATTGCTCAAGATCAACGAACTAACGCATCTGCTGTTACCATTACTATGCAAAAGTCAAAGTAGTACAACCATTTGATACAACGTTGCACCATCAAACTACATCGGCGCTGGATCGCGCCGGGTGAGCAGTGATGGGAAGGGATCCTGCTTGCTAAGGACAAGGATGCCGGTCCCATGACTGAGATAGCCTCGCATATAACCCTTATAGATCATATTGGCCAGTAGGCATTCGACCTCTTCTTGCGAGATGTCAAGCCCGCTGATCTTGAGCGCGGCCTGAAATGACGATATAGGCACTCGGGTGAGAGGGTCGGGTTTCGATAGTGCTCGCCAACTGCCCGCTCATGTCAGTCGCGGTCGAGCAGCTTCTATCAATGCGCTCACGTTTTACGGAATAGTCTACTCAAGCAAACCTCCCTTGCGCGCTCCACCGTCAGATATACTCCTGCTTCAACGAGCCTGGTTTCTGCCCAAGCAAGCCTCGCATCGAACTCCTTGATATCGCCTTTCCGTATCGCGTCGCCGAACGGTCGGTACAACATCTCTAGGTTTGGGAATCGGTTCAGAAGTTTGCGCGAGGGTAGAATACCCTTCAGGAGCCGGATGGGAATGAGATAGTTGAGGGCAAGCTCCTTGTTCCGCCTCGCTCGCATGGGACAGCTGTAGAAGGTAGAGACGAAGCCGCGCTCAGCCTTGTCGTAATTCTCTCCCAAGAAGTCCAGCAATGCAATGTAGTAGCGCCATGTCACCTGCAGAAGTCGGTAAAATAGATGCACGGTTATCAGCAGGTGACTCACTTGATGGGACCGCGGGTATTGGGTGAGCGGGGGTAATGTGTCGGAGTTCGCATCGATGGCTCGAATGATGTTCTTCGACAAGAATGTTTTGCTGATCTGCGGTGATGACCGAATGAGCCGTCCATAAAGCATCACAGATAGAACGCACTCGAAAATAGCACTTCAAAGCCAATCCGGCAATATAGTATGTCCCCCATTTTCTCGATACGCCAACGGGGTTTGTACTAGGCAGCGCCATCGTGAGTCACAGGCGGACAAGAATTGTCCAACACCGACGTACCGATCAGTCATACAAGACGAGAAGCAATTTCCAATGATACGAGCTGCATCCTCGAGCGAGTCCGCCTGCTTTGACGGGCCGCCTTGTAACATCACATCTTCGTCCGCCTGTTACAGCATCAGCGACTGCACAGTGGGGATGAAAACGAATAACGCACCCTGGCAGCTAGCTCTCGAAGATCGTCCAGCACCCTGTACAAAACTGGTAGAAACCAAGAAGTCTGGCTCTGGAACCACTTCAGCACGTCGCTGGTGACAACCAGTCAGCACGCAGTAGGGGAGGCGGGTTCGGACGTACACTATCAGCTTGGCCTGCTCCTTATATGCAGCCCCAAAGTCCCGTCCTTCAGCTTTCAAGACAACTTGAAGATGAGCGATAGCAATGTCATCCCACGGTGACTCGACAGATCCTCTGAATCCTTGCAGTGCCGGTCTCTGCGCAAGTTGTTAGTGGTTGAAACTTGGCAATACGCTTCTGGGCTACACACCGAGGGATTGGCAACATCTCTCAGCAGCTCTTTGGACTTGGACGATTCCACTTGCAAGAGCTCTATTAGCGTGAATGCCTGTTTGTCAAGGACGGCTGATGCCAGTTGAGCTAGATAGACAGGGAACTTCATCGCGGTCGGAAGGGTCAAGTGGCGCCCGTCGGGGGGTGAGTGGCGAGTCGAGGCAGCAGGATGACACGAAGACAGGTCTTCAGTTGGAGTGAAGCGTCCTTTTGGAAAACGAGAGTGGGGCTATCGCTGTACTCTCCACTGATAGGATATGACCAGCGATCAAGTCGAAGTGGATAGGATGTGAGCAGACCGAACTTCAATGTGTGCCGGCGGCCCTGAATGAGGAAGGCTTGGATTCAGTCAGACGCGTCGCGTTCGCTCCCATCGAGAACGCGTCGTCTGACTAGCATCATCCACCTCCTCTTCACTGCATCATGGCCCGGCATTGAACCACCCGCAATATTGTATTCATACACTTGACTCGCATGTTTATATACCTGGCCCATTGACGACGCCGATGTACGATGCCAACGCAACAAAACCTCAAGTCATTCTTCAGCAGCAAGCGGCCTTCGGCGAACGGGCCGGATGGTGTGGCGGCGGCCAATGGCGTGCCCGTTGAGGTTGTAGGCGATGGGAGGACATCAGCTGGAACCGGAAAGAACAGAGTGGCTCAAGTGACTACCCACTGTGCGTTCACGAGTCTCTGCTTGCGGGACAATCACCTCATGGGGCTTGTGCAGCCGCTGAGAGCACACCGGTCCAAGCGGCGACTTCCCGGCAAGCACCTCAACCCTCCGGACCTATCTATTCAATATTCGACAAGAACGCTCCACCACCTCCAAAACCTACCGATCCCACGAGGGGAAGGAAACGAAAGACAGATGACAAGTCTGCTAAAGCTCCTCGCAAGTCCGCAAAGAGTAACGGTACATCTACACCGGATCATGCTCAGTCCATGGACGATAATGATCTCTCGACAGACCCAAGTCGAGAAGCTGTGCAGACCAAGGACGTCGCTGCTCCGGTCTTGAGCCGTCTCCGTGTTCCTGGTACCTCGTCTCAGCCCCTCTCCCGGACTTCCTCTCGATCGTCAGTGAGAGGGAGCGCAATCTCCGAACCTATAGTCCTCGACGAAGACGAGCCGATGGGCAAGCAGGAAGAGCCTATAACGGTGGACGAATCTCCAGTAATCGAAAAGGGGCCACCGGCTCTGGCCCATCCCTTCTTTACGTCCCGACCTGCCTCAAGTACATCCACAATTCCCAGGAGCAATGGAGCGCCGACCAGAATGAAGGTAGCACTATCCGCCTCTTGGCCCGATGCGGAAAGTCAGCATGTGCGAGGCCCCACGCATGACTCGTCTGCCATGGCTTCTGGTGGCGGACGGTGCCTGCCATTCAAACGCCGCCGACTCAACCACCGCTCTCATCAGGAGTTCGCCGACTTCGACTACAGCAGCCTGGCGCCTAACCTGGCTCGGTTTCAGCCCTCCTCTCCCGGTTTGGTGGACGTCAGTGGAGACGAGGTGGAGGTTCCGCTTCTCCGTGCACATCAGCGGCACCCTGCCTTGGCCCGCTTGGCGGGGCCGAACGACGACCAACATTCTGAACTGTGGTGCGAGAAGTACCGACCGCTGCAGGCGGCCGAAGTCCTTGGAAATGAGGCGCACGCAATGTACCTGAAGGATTGGCTGCAAGCACTCGAGCTCCGCGTGACTGACGACCGGCAGCTGCCGAATGGTATCGATGCCTCGCGTCCGACTGTCAACGGTGAGAAAAAGCGGACCGTAATCAGAACAGTCGACAAGAGCCAGCGCCGAAAACGGAAACGCAGGACCGACGACTGGATCGTTTCCGACGATGAGCTGAGCGGTACCGAGTGGCCCGAGGACCCAATCGAGGACTGGGGCGCTGCCGACGACGGTACACTGTCCGATCATGGCTCTACCGCGTCCTCCGCGGGGCCCCCGCCGTTCCTTACTACCCCACGACCAACCCGACATCTGCCGGCCCATGACTTCTCCCAGCGTCTGGCGAACGCTATCTTGCTTTCAGGGCCTCCAGGCTGCGGGAAGACAGCTGCCGTTTACGCATGTGCACATGAGCTCGGTTGGGACGTTTTCGAGGTGTATCCTGGTATTGGAAAGAGGAGCGGAGCAGGGTTAATGAGCTTGGTCGGAGAAGTCGGAAGGAACCACTTGGTTCGGAAGGCGCCTGTAACTGGCGGTGTTCCTTTCGAAAAGCTGCTGTTCGCTGGCAACAAATCAGCAAGATACCAGCTCTCGTCCGGCACTCCGGAACAACCTATTTCTTTAGACTCTTCCAGCCCTCCAGACACGGGATATGGCTCTATCGAATCACCCGCTTCCACTGGAATGGATAGAACCGTTGCGCAGGCACGACTTCCCACACCTGAGGCAAGTGGAGTCCGACAGTCTGTCATTCTACTGGAAGAAGTCGATGTGCTGTTTCGGGAGGACGCTGGCTTTTGGCAGGCCGTCATTGGACTTCTGAAAGACAGTCACCGGCCCGTGATTATGACATGCAACGGTACGCCCAAGGACATGACAACCTGACAAGCCTCTGATGCGTCGTAGATCCGACTCTTGTGCCCATTGACGACCTGCCTTTGCAGGAGCAGCTCAGGTTTGAAGCACCTGAAGTAACACTGCAAGACTCCTACTTGCAATGCATTGCCCGGGTTGAGGGACACAACTTGCCTCGAAAGGTTGTGAGCGGGATTCGAGAGGGCAGCAGCGACCTCCGGCAAGCGATTAACAGCCTACAATGGACCTGTTCGGGAAAGTATGACCTCAAGAGTCTCCGAAAGGATCGTACTGTTTCCCGGAGTTTCGACCAAGATCTCAACGAAGCTAGCCTGGCGCCCGTGAGACGGCTGGAGTGCTATGCCTCGTTCCTGGATTACCGGAGTTTCGTAGATGCGTACCTCAGGCGGCCCGCTGGCCGATCCATGCAGGCAAGTTCTACCGTAATATCGCGTCGCCTTTGGACAATGAACTCAACAATGGTTGTCAATAGGCGCTCGAACCAGATCGATCCGAGCCGTCCCTTGACGATGAACAGGGTCATGTTACCGTGCGAAAACCCCATCCGGCAGATGCTGATGTTGGCATTGCTACGTATCTCCATGACGAACAGTTCGCGGACGAAATCGACGCCACGGCGATATCGCAATTCAGCCACGTCTTGCCAACTTTGGATCGTGAGCCGGCGGCCGAAAGCACTGGCATCACGAGTCTTCTTACGTATCTTGCCCCGCTCATTCCAATCTCTTCCTACTTGTTACCCCGCGCACCGGTCATTGTGGATTACGCGCCTTACGTCCGGGCCATGGTGCGAGCAGACGATGAAGGAGCAGAAGCTGACGAAGCCCAAGAAGCCGCCCGACTTTCGCGCGCAGGAAGACCACTCCGATTGGCCGCAGCCAAGTTCAATACACGTCTTCCGTACGCTCGTTGGATATCGCTCGATGATCTGGCGCTTGCGGAGGCGAGAAGAGGGTCCCTCGGCTTCTGACCCTGATTTCCAATGTAACCGGACATTGCGATGTTGCTTCTTTCGGGGATATGATGGTTCGCGCGTGACCAATTTGCATATTCCATACGCGACGCATCAGAACCGTTGCAGAAGATCCGTGATCTTCCTTATCCGGCTTCCGATCATGTCTGCGAGATGGACTCATTCGTACTCGCACCGCTCGCGTGAGGTAACACATTCGAATTGTCTTACCCAAGCATTCCAAGCAACGGCTCTAGTTCGCTTTGTTCGTTCCTTTCGGAATGTCAGGGTCAAGCGCGAGCGTGAGAGGCGCGTGGCTGGGTCTTGAACTGCGGATACGAGACGGAACGAAGGAGGGCTGTGCGTGGAGGGAGGTCTGGGGCGGGTCTCAGGTGACAGTAACCAGGGTGCGAAATAGGCTTGAAATTTGTTTGACCGAGATAGTGGGTATTTTTATGTTTTGCAGATCATGATGCCATATGTGTGCAGCTTGCGAGGGGGATGGGATGAATGATCGTATCACGTTTGCAATGAAGTCAGGGCGGGGCGACGCGGTAGTCAGGGGCGAGGAGGGGGATGAATGATTGCAAGGGAGCAGGGGACGAGCGTGGCTGGGGGAAGAAAGGATCTCGCACGTCATCCACCGGCTGCCACCGCACGTGTCCTCATTTCCCGGGTGCGTGTTTCGTTGCCCTGGGCGAGTGCACGAACATGGTGGACATGGGGGGAGGGGACCCCTTGATCTGCCACCTGGCCACGCCGTCCCGTCTCCGGTTCGTTGCGCGTGTGAATCAAGGGATGACCTGTGCAGACATGGCAGCTTCGGCACTACTGGACGACGTTTGACAGACAACGTGCCGATAATACGTCGGGCGCGTGTCCGCCTCGTGCACGCCCGGCTCCCTCGTGGCTGCTCGTGGGTCTGCATCCGACCTGCCCAGGCCTATCCTGGGACGACGCATCCTCGCACAACCCCTTCCTTCGCCCAAAGGCATGGCCCACAGTGCCGTCCCCCGTCCCTTGGGCACCCAACTTCAAAAGCAACACGGGCCTGTTCGCCCGCCGGCTATCCCCCTGCCCTTTGTAATTTAGACCGGTGTTTCCCACCGCAACTTAACAGCACACCGAATCGGCAATTTCACTGTTGTTTGCTGGGCGCTGCTCTTCCAGCACCCAATTTACCACACCGGACGCCGCCCCGCCTCCCGCCCAGGCCTCATCAGCTGCACTCTGCCACGCCGTTTCCCATAACTTAGCCCATTCCCCCGCCGTAATGGACCCTACTGCTCCCGCACCCGAACCCGCACCCTCAGCCGCCCAAACCACGAGTGCAGCGGAGCCGGCAGCGCAGACACATCCCTCCCTCGAACCACCGCCAGGCAACGTCCGCAACTCAAATACCTCGCCGCCGGACAAGCCTGCAGTTGCAAGCGGGACCGCCTCGTCCGCCCAACACTGCTTCACCAACCCGCCGCAGCCCCAACGTACCCACCCAGGCCCCACCAGCTTGGACCGCCCCACCCACGGCACGTCAGCCGGCAACGCCCCGGCTTCTGTGCCCAGAAGCAGCATGTCCGCAAACGAACATACGTCGATCAACGCCGCGCCCGGTCGTGCGGATCAAATCGGCCGGCCCAATCGACCATGGTCCCAGTCACCGCCGCGCGGCCAGCGACCGTCTGCGCCTTTCGCCCTGCCACCTGCCAGCGACCGGGCGGGGAGAGCGGCCGGTGCAGCGGGGGAGATGAGCAGCGCCGACGCGAGTGGACGGTTGGGCGTGCCCGGGGTTGGGTACGATGGTCGCCGGCATTCAATAGCGAGCGGGGAGATTGTCCAGGGACACCATAACGACCACAGCCACCCAACCACAGATGCGCGCGCCGGCCCCCCTTCCAACTCCGCCCACCTGCTCTCACCCTACCACGACCACTACAGCGCACAAGCGCCCCCGCAGCGTCAGGCGCTCAAGCGCAAGCTCTCACACGACCTTCTCCCCTCGGGCGACTCGTTCCCAAACGGAAACACCGCCGGGCCCGCGTCCGGGGCCTACAACAACCCCGCGGGGAGTGGCATGGAAGTGGATAGCAAGCCGGAATCCAGCCCGACATCACAGCACCCCAACAAGCGACGCGGGTCTGCAATCGATCCGGCGCGAATACCTCAAATGAGCGCACAGGAGCGCGAAAATACTGCAAATCCTTCATCACCCTCCGGCCCGGCCCCTCCTGGTATCTGGGCAGGCGGGCCACCACGCTGGGGATCAAGCCCTTATCCCCCTCCTCCCGCCGGCGCTCACCCTGCGCCCCCTGCGCCTTCGCATATTACCGACGAGCGTCGCGATTCCGCAGCTTCCATCTTCAGTGCCACGAGTATGGCGAGCAGTGCGAGCGGTGGAGGCGGCTACACGCCATCAACCGCGCCAACGTCCTTCAGCTCGAACGGCGGTCCGGAAGATCCAAATAGAAATTATCAAAGCTTCATGTGGCCTCCGGCAACCGGACCTCCCCCTCCCCCTCCGCATGGGTATGGTGCTCCCCCCGCGCCGTATTTCGGGCCACCACCGAACGCGCAATTCGCCGGCGGTTCCGGCGGACCTCCACCGCCGCCCTCCAATGAGCGCAAGGACTCCACCGGCGCGAACGACAGCACTCCCCCGCCTGGGGCCACCACTCCGGATAATGGCAATCCGGGCCTAGCAGACGAGGGCAACCCCACACCGACGAGCGCGAGCGCCCCGAGCATCGGTAACAAGGACACGCCATATTCCCGATCCCCAGAATTACGCGTCAGCCACAAGCTCGCCGAGCGGAAGCGCAGAAAAGAGATGAAGGACCTGTTTGATGAGCTGCGAGATCAACTTCCTGCTGATCGGGGGATGAAGGCAAGCAAATGGGAGATCCTGAGCAAAGGTATGAAGTTCATTAATCACCCCGCAATCGCTGTGCGCTGATGACCGCGTGACTGTGACAGCCGTCGAGTACATCGCGAGCATGAAGAATGTGATCAAGGACCAGGCGCGCGAGCTCGAACACCTCCGGCATGAGCGCGACATCATGCACAGCGCTGTACCTGGCGGGCCCGGTGCCCCACCCCCTGGTGCGCATATGCACGGCGGACCACCACCACATATGATAGGCATGCCGCCGCCGCCGCATGCGTTCTACCGCCCGCCGCCGCCTGGAGTCGGACCCCCAGGCGTGTTTGCAAGAGGTGGATCACCGCCTAGGGAAAGAGACGGTGACGAGGAGCGCCAATAGAACCAGGTCGGAGGTCAGCAAGCGTCCTACCGCTTTCCGACCTCAACTAATTCGGAATATGCAGATCTTGGTGGTTGATGTATCCATGCCATGTCCGCCTGTACACAGAAGATGATACCATCCACATGGGCCCGCAATGTATCGCTCTCACGCCTTTCCTTATCCCTTTTTTTTGGGTGACTGGTTGTCGCTTCACTTCCCTTGGGACAAAGTTGTGTCCAATAATTTCCCATGTCGCCCGCTCCCCGCCTGTCCACCCACTCACCCTCTCTCCATATTCACGAGCTAACTAAACCTTCCCGGTCCATGTCCTGTCTTCTCCCTCCTGTGAAATAGTTGCCCTGTGCACAAATGTTGTAGTCGACAAGCAAGGAATGACCATGTTGTTATCCTTCGCCATGCGCCCTCTCCCGTAAAACATTACGTAGCGCGCTGCTGATCCCTGAAGGGCCGAGGATGTGAAAACGGGGTGGAATGAGTTTGCGCGTGCTGGCCGCGTGAGGAGAAAGAGGAGCGCGTGCGTCTGCATGCGCCATTACGCTGCCACAGCATGGTGCGAATGGATGACGAGCACGAGAGACGCACGAGCGTTCCATGTGCGCATCCCCGCCCCGACCCGGCGGCGATTGGCCATTGTCCACGGGCCATCCCGCGGCCGCAAGGGTGGTGAGCCGCGCCTCCGACATTACGAAAGCACGCGCGGCCATGGACGCGTCGCGTCGCCCAGAAGTGCTTGCAGCATACAGCCAAGGACAGCGGACACTCGCTGCTTCCAATATGGCACCACCGACATTAACGAGCATTGTAAAGGCATGTATGATCTATATTCTAATGGAGAACAGGGACTGATTATGACGCACCTCAGGAGTTCCAGAAGAAGTACATGCTCGCGCTCCAGGTCGAGGCCGCACAGTTCATCCTCAATATCCTGGAGGAGCACAGCGTAGCGGAGGATGAGATCAGCGACTCTCTGGAGCACCTGGCAAAGGGATGGATGGCCCAAGAATGTCCGTGCTTTACCATGCGCGGGTTTGATGTATGCTGACTGTACTCGCAGACGACTCCAACCTCGTGACGAAACCGCAGATCCAGCGCGTGTACGAGCTCCTGCAGGTCGACTCGCGCGAAGTGATGGGCAACGGCGGTGCGGGGACATATGCGCTTGGGGAGGAGGACGAGCTCGACCCGTCGCAACATCTGGTGTTCATCGATGCGTTCGACATGCCCCGGTGGATGTTCAGCGTCGAGAGGCACACGTTCGAGAAGTGCGTATCGCATACATCCGTCCCGCAGGGATGCTCTTCCTGATAATGCGTTATTTAGGTCGGCGGCACCTCCGAGCATGGGCGGCAACCCGGCCTCAAGAGCTGCCTTCCTGCGAGATCGATATCACGTCATCAAGCAGGTTGTGCTGCGCAACGAGCATTTCACCCCCGCTGTCGTCCCCGGGCTGAGCCAAGGAGACATGAACAAGGTCCGCTGGTTCACATCTCTACAACTCTGAAAGATGCTGACGCACAGACAGCTCACATCGACGAAGAACCTGCTCGGCCGCGCCGGCCAGACGTTCATGCTCCTCGGCATGCTAGCGCATGAGCCGGACGGCAAGCTCTGTTTGGAGGATGTGGACGGGAAGGTCCTGCTGGACGTATCGGGCGTGGCGCCTGCTCAAGGGCTAATAACGGAGGGCTGCTTCGTGCTTGTTGAAGGGGAGTATACGGACGAGGACACGTTAAAGGTGTGGCAGATCGGGCATCCGCCGAGCGAGAGGCGGCTGGCTTCGAGGTGCGCTGATTCCCAGTAAATGCGAGCAGCGGTGTTGACCTAAGTCGACAGGTCTATATTCGGGCACATAGACTTCCTAGGCAAAGGAGCCACCACCCCCGCTGAAGACGTTCGTGCGTCCTCCTTCGGCACTGCCCGCTCTCCCAGCTGACTCCTCTTCCTATGCAGGAGGAATACGCGCGGCGAATACAAGACTTCCCGCACCTGGCCTTCGTCGTCATCTCCGACCTGTGGCTCGACTACCCCAAAACGCTCGTCGGGCTCCGCGCGGTGCTGGATAAATGCGTCGAGACGGGCTTCACGCCCTTCCTGTTCATCTTCTGCGGTAACTTTACGAGCAAAGGCATCGGCAGTGGCGGCGCGGGCGTGAAGCAGTACACGGACAACTTCTCGGCACTCGGCGACCTCCTCAGCTCGTACAAGGACATCGCCGCCTCCTCCCACTTCCTGTTTGTCCCCGGCCCCCTGGACCCGTGGGGCAGCTCGACCCTCCCCCGAGCGGCCATCCCCGAGCAGTTCGTCTCCCGGCTCAAGGCGCGGCTGCCCAGGGCGGTGTTCTTGTCCAACCCGTGTCGGATCAAGTTCTTCGGTCAGGAGATCGTCATCTTCCGGGAAGACCTGATGGCGCGCGTGCTGAGGAACTTGGTCGGCGTCAAGCAGGAGATCGAGGCGCCCGAACTGAAGCGATATGTACAGTGCTCCCTCCTCGCTCTGAACAGTGACTGATGCTGGCCTGTGTAGCTGGTGCAAATGGTTATTGACCAGGAGCACTTGTCTCCACTTCCCTTGACTGTGCAACCCATATTGTGGGAGTTCGATCCTGCATTACGACTATACCCCACTCCAACTACAGTATGCCATGATGCTTGCTCGTTTCCGCTTTGCTGACCCATGATAGCTTATTCTCGCCGACAAGCACGAGCGGTATGAGGAGACATACGAGGGATGCCATATCTTCAACCCTGGCAGCTTCATCGGCAACAGCTTCGGATTCTCAACGTACTTCCCATACAATGGACGATCGGAAGAATCGTGAGTCCTGTTCTGAGAGCCGTGATATGACGCTCATCAAACTCCCTCAGAATGATGGATGATGTGATAAATGGCCGATAGCGACCACGATGTACTCTACAATGCCAAGGCCTAATATGTATGAATGCAAATCCACGCCAGATCGGTTGCTCAACCCTCTTCGTCGCTCCCATCCCGGCTCGCCTCGACGTATAGAACTTGCGTCTCAGGTTCATCCTTGCTTTTCAACGTCTGCAGAGGCAGTTCCGTCGTCCCATCTTCGAAGCCTTCCTCGCCCTGCAGTCCTTCGTACCTGTAGTCATTCCCCCCTTCGCGAGGTGCTGAGGAAACGTCAGCATTCGCTCTGAAGCAGGAAGAAACAGCACCATTATTGTTTGGCAGATCCTACCTGTTGAGAACTACATGAAAGTGTGAGTTGGCTGTAGTCGATGTGAAGATGTACTGCTACGTACGACTGTGACCACGGTTCCATCCGGGAGATACTCCTTTCTCTGTACCAGCTCATAGCCGAATATGGCTGGCAAGAACACCCTCCATGCCGCCCAATACAGTGCACCGATTAGCATGACGGCGATTCCGACAATGGGGTAGAGCCAATACGGCAAGGGCGGCGTGTCTCCGACCCCGTTACCCGGGCGAAGGAAGGGCGCAACCAAAAGGAAGCATGCAGCCACGAGGAAGAAGAATGCAAACGGCCACCAGACCTTGAAGGGCCGTGGGGCATCCGGGCTTTTATAGCGTAGCCAGAATAGACCCGTTACGACTAATAGGTTGACGATCTGGCCGGGATAGCCTTGAACGTTCAGGATGAATGGGTAGGCTACTCGCGCCGGAGGGCCGATGATGACGATCACGGAAGGAATCAGATGGATGATTAGGCCAGCCAGAGGGGAGCCCGCTGGCCAGTTGCTAGCCCAGAGCTTGTTACCGAACGGGAGTGGGATGCCTTCTTTCGCCAGCTCTTGATTGACACGGCCTTGGGCGAACGTGGCCGTGACCACATTCCCGAGCGCACTTAGAGCGACGAACACAGTGAGTGCCTTTTGGGCATCCGCACCGAACACATTCCCGAAGAAGAGTGATGCCACCGTCACGCCGCTCGACTTGATTTCCTCTGGGGTTGCTGCTGCGAAATAGGCGATGTTGGCGAATATATAGAACACGAAACACAGACCAAGGCCCTGCGATGTTAGACTGAGTCTCTGGCCGAGTGCATGTCAGGAATAGAGCTCACGAGAGGGCCAGCGATCATAAGCGTCCGAACAGGATCTTTTACGTTGTTCAGGACGTAGTTGACGCTGCTCCAGCCTCCATACGCGTTCAGCACTTTGAACAGCGCTGACGCGTAATCATTGCTGTTCTTCGAGCTTCCGGCGAAGACGTTCTGGAAGCTGGCCATTGGGTCCTTGATCCGGGTCTGTCCGCCTAGGACGGCCCAGCCCGTGACAACGACAAACAGGAGAATGAATATCTTGAAGAAGGACAGAGCGTTCATAACCCAGATGCCGAGACGAGGCGTGATCCCGTGTAGTAGGGTAACAGAGAATATCACTGATAACTCGTCAGGAACGTTTTCGCGTTTGGATCCTCAGACACGCACCAGCTAATGCAATAGCTCTTGCCAACCATGGACTCGGATTACTGTTCCCTGCCGCAATTAGTATATTGCTCGCAAAGACGATGCATCCACTGGCGGAGAATCCAAGTATGATTGCATTCGTAGCAAAAATGATGGTGGCCAGATACTTGGGCCTGTGATACACGGCCTCCAGGTACACCTTTTCGCCTCCTGAGCGCGGAAACATGGTCCCGAATTCAAGCCAGACGAAAAGGCCGCACACGGCGATGAGGAAACCGACTACCCAGAGGATGAACGAGGCGCCGACGGAGCCGACGTTGATGAGGATGAACGAGGAGGTCGAAAAGATGCCCGTGCCAATGATGTGGCCGATGCTGTCCGTAGCGACAGTCCTTGTCAGCTAGGTAGAGAGTAGAGGGGATGAGCTACGCACATCAGGAGTGTGCAGCTAACGACACCTAGGTGCCGGCCCATTCCACCTGCAGCATCCTCCTCGAAGGTAATCCCACCCGGTGTCCATCCAGCCTCACCCTCCGCAATATCTCCCACTTCCTCAACTCCCGCTGCATCTTTGCCTGGTGACCGCTCGAAGCTGGGTCTGGTGTCCAAAGGGCCCATGTCTACTCGTCCGCCAGGTTCACGATAACGGCAAATTCGGGCGCTCAGTGCTTCATCTGCGGTAGTTTGACGCCATATGTATCTTCCAAAGCTGGTCTTCGCAGAGTATAGGGTTTGTATTCGCACCCAACTGATGCTTCCAGAGACAGAACAAGGACGATAGAGATATTACGGGAAGAGGGGAAGAGGGCAAGTCTACACCGAGGACTTCGCCGCGAACCCTGACAAGCCTGTTCGCGCGACTCCCGGCAGGTGCGAAACACGATGAGGATGAATTCAAACAACATTTATCTGCTTGTGAAGTACCAGATTTGCGACGGGCATGCATGACGAGCTTCTGGAACAAATGACATTATGCGCAGGGCTTTTCCAGTCGTACTACGTTGTAGGAAAACTCAGAAACTCAGTTCTTCGCAACCCTTCCTGAGGAGAACTGGTCCAAACAATCATTAGCGGTAGCCGCAATTGGTAGATCGTGACACGTACAACAGTGACCACCGTCCCATCCGAGAGGCGCTCCTTCGTCGGTATGAGCTCATACCCAAACACACCGGGCAGTATCACTCTCCAGATTGCCCAATAGAGCGCGCCCGTCACCATGATAGCGATGCCCACGATCGGGTAGAGCCAGTATGGCAATGGTGGTGTGTCGCCGACTCCATTGCTCGGACGCAGGAACGGCGCGACGAGGAGGAAACACGCTGCGACGAGGAAGAAGAACGCGAATGGTAGCCAGACCTTGAACGGCCGTGCTGCGTGCGGACGCTTGTAGCGGAGCCAGAACAGCCCCAGCACGACGAACAGGTTGATGATCTGACCCGGATAACCTTCGATATCAAGGATGAAGGGATAGGCCACCGCCGCGGGAGGACCGATGATGATGATCACCGAGGGGATCAGGTGGATGATCAGCCCTGGAAGAGGGGCGCCGGCCGGCCAGTTGCTCGCCCAGAACTTGTTGCCAAATGGAAGCGGGATGCCCTCCTTTGCGAGCTCCTGGTTGACGCGACTCTGCGCGAAGGTGACCGTGATAACGTTACCCAGCGCGCTGAGAGCCACGAAGACTGTAAGCGCCTTCTGGGCTTGAGAGCCGAACACGTTGCCGAAGAACAGCGAGGCGACCGTAACGCCGGAGGATTTGATCTGCTGCGGTGTTGCGGCCGAGAAGTACGCGATGTTCGCGAATAAGTAGAAGACGAAGCAGATTCCAAGACCCTAGAGTCACTGTTAGCTTACGATCGCATGCGCGAAAGGAAACATCGTACGAGAGGACCGGCGATCTTCAGCGTCCTTACCGGGTTCTTGACATTATTCAAGACGTAGTTGACGTTGCTCCACCCAGCGTACGCGTTCAGTACCTTGAACAGCGCGGTCGCATAGTCGTTGCTGCTGTGCGAACTGCCCGCAAACGCATTATGAAAGTTTGCGGTGGGGTTCTGCACGCGCGTGTGTCCACCGAGGACGACCCAGCCCGCGACAACCACAAAAAGGAGAAGGGCGACCTTAAAGAAGGAGAGGGCGTTCATCAGCCAGACACCCAGGCGCGGGGTCAGGCCGTGCAGCAAAGTGACGAAGAAAATGACTGGTGTGCTGTTAGAGAGCGCCTCGCGATGGACCTGCGGCACGTACCTCCCAAGGCGATTCCTCGCTCCACCCACGCATTCGGGCTGGAGACCCCGGCCGCGATGAGAATATTGCTAGCGAAGACGATACAACCGCTTGCGGTGAACCCCAGAATGATCGCATTCACCGCAAAAATTACGGTAGCGAGGTACTTGGGCTTCCGGTAGACCGCCTCGAGGTAGACCTTCTCCCCGCCAGAGCGGGGGAACATGGTGCCGAACTCGAGCCAGATGAAGAGACCGCAAATGGAGATGAAGAAACCGAGCACCCAGAGCATGAGCGATGCCCCCACTGAGCCCACACCGGAGAGAATGGATGATGGCGTGGAGAAGATGCCGGTGCCGATGATGCGACCGACGCTGTGCCAAGGTCAACTCATCTTGAACGGCATGATGGAGGACCAGGGCCTACATCAACAGCGTGCAGCTCACAACGCCCAGATGTCTTCCCATTCCTCCCGCCGCATCTTCCGCGAAGGTGATACCGCCAGGTGTCCATCCAGGCTCCCCTTCAGCGATGTCCCCGACCTCTTCAGCGCCGGTCTCATCTTTGTTTGCGCGAGGCTCCTCGGCGACATCCTCTGGCGAGCGCTGAGTGGCCTTCTCATCCACGCTGCCAGCTGTAGAAGCAGCAAGAGTATTTTGTTGGCCGCGAAGTCGATCTAGGAATCCCATGTCTGGAAGTTGGAGCAAGGGGATTCCACGGAGCAAGAATGCACACTATAAAAAGATTACAGACTTGTCCACGAGCGTTTAATCACTCATTTTGCCGCCCGTTGACGCCATATGCAACCTCATGGCATCTTGACCGAGCTTGCCATTTCCGGTGCACACGCCACAGAAGATTGTAAGAAGAGAATATCAAGCTGCTGGATAGGTGCAGATGGCGTAAGAAAGTCGCAAGACCGTTTGGAGCGGGTTGACCACATGCTCCACCGCGGCTAGCGACTCTTCGCGAAAACAAAGAAGGGACGGGAAGTGGACCCTGGCCAACGCGTCATTTTTAGATGGACGCGCATCTGTACTTTTATCCTAGGAAGGAACGCAAAAAGAAGTTGCTGATGAGAGTGGGATTCGAACCCACGCCCTTTCGGACAAGATCCTTAGTCTTGCGCCTTAGACCGCTCGGCCATCTCACCTGCGCTGAAAACAAGCTTGACCATTCCATACTGATCGTACATACCGCTTACCGGACTTTGCCGCGCAGAGTCCCCACCCAATTGTGTTTCGCCCGCTGGTTCTACAACGTGAACATCCGTCATCGTGTCTACTTCAGTAGATTGCTCCAGGGTAGCGCTTTCTGCACGCCCCATCGGGCTGGTTCGAGCAACTTTGAGTCACGTCATAGTGAGCTGGGTCAAAAACAGGATCCAATTGCGATTACTTGTTGTACAGAGTCTAGGCTAGCCAGTGCATCTTTTTGTCCCGATGATAATCCATACACAGATGCAATGAGATATGATATTCTAAAACGAATGTGGCCCAGGTATATCCAGATGACAGCATTGCCTCCCTATCGCGGCAAATGATGTGAGATTTATGCCGCAGAAGCGCCCATCTTGATACCGAGGGCCTTGATGTTGTGATTCCTGGTGAGGAGGGCGCAGAGCGCACCGAAGACACCGCCGGGCACGCCAATGAGGTAGACATAGTCGAGTGCCTTCACGTACGCCTCGACAATCGGGCCCTGCTGGTCGGCAGGCAGCGTCTGGACGACAGTGACGGACTCCTTGATGGCCTGGGCGATCTCTGCGGGGAGGGTAGGCGCGTAGATGGCGAGCTCCTTGGTCAGCTGGTTCGAGAAGATCGTGCCGGCGATGCAGATGCCGATGACACCGCCGACGAGCTGGGCGAACGTGACGAGCGAGGTGGCCTGCGGGATCATCCGCTCGTTGTCGTGGTACTCTGCTTGGATGGCGATGACGACGTTCTGGAGGGCACCGCCGACACCCGCGCCGAAGAGGATCTGGTAGCCGATCATCTTCGAGTTGGGCGCGTCGGCGTCCAGGGTGAAGAGCAGGCCTGCGCCGATGGCGGTGATGAAGGGGGAGAAGAAGAGGAAGGGCCAATACCGGCCTGTGAAGCTGATCACACCGCCGGAAACGGCAGCGAAGATAACGACGGCAAGCATGAAGGGCAGGATGTCGATGCCGGACTGGGTCGCCGAGTGGCCCTTGGCCTGGTACTGCAGCGGGAGGTAGTAGGTGGCGAGCAGCATGCCGAGCATGACGAAGAATGCCTCGAGGCAGGTGCCGATCTGGGTGCGCCTGCGGAAGAGGGCGAGGGGAAGGACGGCGCGCGGGCCCATGCGCCACTCCCAGGCGATGAAGGCGGCGAGGACAGCGCCGAAGACACAGAAAAGGGCAATGACGGACGGGTCGTTCCAGGGCTTGAGGTTGCCGCCCCACTGCAGCGGGAGCAGGAGGGTGACGACCATGGCCACCGAGAGGAGTGCGCCGATCCAGTCCATGTACAACCACCGCTGCAGCTGTGTCATCCCGTCCGTCGCGTCAGAGCCGATTGCAGGGCGCGCCTCGATGATGAGCATGATGACGCCGATGGAGATGGCACCGATGGGCAGGTTGATGTAGAAGCACCAACGCCAGGTAACGTGGTCGGAGAAGGCACCGCCGAGAAGCGGGCCAATGACGGAGGACACGGCGAACACAGCACCGAACGAGCCGAAAAGCATTGGCCGGTCCTCCAGTCGCGTGATCTGGGCAATGATAGACAGGATGGACACGAAAATGCTGCAAAGCTCGTCAGTACTCATTCGCACAATTCTGGGAGGTAATTCTTACCCTGCAGCGCCGATACCCGCGAATGCACGGCCGAAAATCAGGACATTGACATTGGGCGCAACACCGCAAATGAGGGAGCCGAGCTCGAAGATGGTAATAGCGGTGATATAGACCCATTTGGTCGGGGCGATGACGAGGAGCTGGCCGTAAAGCATGAGGAAGCCTGCCTGGGTAAGGAAATAGCCCGAGGCGATCCACGTGACGTCGTTGAGGGAGTTGAAGTCGGAGGCGATGCGGGGGATGGCCGTGGCCGTGATGGTTTGATCGAGCGCGACGAGGAAGATCGAGAGAAGCATGGCACTGCGCGTCTTGTCAGAGATCGGCTCGATCACACGGTTCGGACTGCACTCACGTGAAGGCGAAGAAGAGCTTCCAACCCGTCAGATATCGCTTGTCATCCGCAACGTCGAACGCGCCGCTGTTGCCTGCCGGTGCGTCGACAGCGCTTTGCGGAGAATCCTCCTTCTTGAGGTTTCCATCGTCGGATATTCTGGCCTCGTTCGGATGCCCGGTCTTCTCGTTCGGCGAGCTGGAACCTTGGCGCACATCAGCCGTCGACATCATCGGCGTGTTGACGACCGTCGGCTCCGGATCAGGGCCGGTTTCCTCCTGCGACGAGTTGGTCGCAGACGAGGGCTGCAGCGGTGGCTGCCCATCGAAAACGGGGTAGACGGGCATGGTCGTGTAGCGTTGCTTTCAGGTGGGGTAAGGGGCGGATGTGCGGTCAGGTGCGAAATGAAATATATGCACAGAAGTGGTTGCCAAGAATCTCCGGTCGGCTAATGCACGAGACAGCGATGAGCACAGATGATGACGCTGGGTTGGCGCAAGCGGGGATCTGAGATCGCTAGGCGCGTCGGAAGGATACCGGGGCAGGGGAGATGATATGATGAACAGTCAGTACGGGAGGGAGCAGCCCCGTGCTCGATGCTCTTTAAAGGCGGCCTGCCCCATTTTTGCCCGTACTTTGACGCATCGGGACGCTCGGGGCCCGGGGCCGAGCGGTACGATTTGTCGGGAAGGGCGGAGAGGGAATCGTTGGAGGTCTTCCAGTCTTCTCTGGGCGGCAACACCAGGTCCGGCACGGGCTGACGAGTCCTCCGGCCGGACGAAGACGGGGCTGGACCCCCCCAGGACGGTTGGGCCCTGAGTGTGCGCTCCCACCCCATCTCCATAGGGCAATAGGGAGATTGGAGCCTTGGCGCTAGGTGTCACCACGATGGTAGCATGCCATCTTGTTCGCCTCCTCTCCCGCTTGGAGCTCACTGGATGACTTTCCGTAGACCTAGATCGTAGATTTTTCGACACAGATCCTAAACGGAAGCAGTTTTTGGACGACAAAACACAGATCACAGATGCTAACCTAAACCGTAGGATGCACGCACACACCGTCCTAGATCCTAGATTTGTCATCTGCACAACACAGATCACGCAATGTGTTAAATTGGGGTCCTCCAGAGGCTGTGCCATTGTTTACCCTAGGAAGCAAATTGCACAGCATTTGTATGTGCAGGCAGGCGCTCCATGTGAAGGTGTGCTTCCGTGAGGGTCTAGGAGAGCAGAAAAGATCTAGGAGAGGGGGGGGGACCCCTCTCCTAGATTCAACATCTAGGACGGACGATAAGCAATCTAGGAGTGCTCCGGAGTTTGAATTTCGACAGCGGCACCTCGGCAGACCCTGTGTGGCGCATCTAGGATGCTCAAAATCTAGGATCTAGGTCTACGGAAAGTCATCCACTAGTCACATTGTCAGTGGCGCGACGACGCCGCCGGCCGCCGGCCGACCCACGATTTCGAGTCAGGGCCGCCTTTGACTAAGCGGAAGCAGATTCAGTCCACCCATGCTGCCAAGCAAAGAGAAAGATGACGCGAGATGACTAGGCCCAATCAGGTGCGCACGCTTCCATCGGCCCCGGTGGGTGGCTGTCCGCCCTCCGCAACCCTATTCCCTTCTTCACCTTTCTCAGAGGTTCTATCCCGGTTGCAATGCGAATCTCGAAAAGATAAATCATGAATGGCATGGCATTTTCCGGAACTGGCGCGCAAAAATGATCTGTACCGTATAGCAACTTCTCGATTACGCGGAATTCGCACCACTTTCGAAATTTGGGCCTCCCAAAAAACAAGAGTTACAGTAACTTACGTGCTTAACTTATCCCATTTCAATTTGATTAACTTATCAGTGAGTGATACATACAGACAAGATCCCAGCACATAAGGCCAGTCGAACAGCCGATCGTGAGAACCGCCGCTGCCTCACCACACCGGAATGGAGTCGTGCAAAGTCAAGAAACACACTTGTTGCGCGAACGTGTACTGTATGTACCGGGGGGGGGGGGGGGGGGGGGGGGTGTTAGCGGTCGGCTGCTACGCGGCCCTTGGGGCAAACGTAAGGACGGTGGACGGCCGGTGATTGAACACGATGGTCCACGGCCCGCGCTCGGTGAGAGGTGCTTCTGGTTGGAAAGACTATCAACGATGGCCGACTTGTGCTGTCCGAACGCGTCTCCCCAGTTTAGTCTCACAAAGCGCTCAACAATGGCTATGTATGCTAAGCTCCTCACCCGGGCCCCGAGTTGAGGGCAAACGGTCACCGGCCACCGTCAGGCGAAAGCGAACGCGCATGGCCACCGGCCACCTCATGCACTCCTCGTTGCCGAAAAGACCGCCGAGAGAAGGAATTCTCAGATGGAGGTCTCTCTTTTCTCCCCGTGCAGAATGCGTGCGTGCGTACCTGCATTGCATGCCTGTGCGCGCAGTCTAAAATGCGCAAGCGCTCCCTCCCGGCCTCCGGGCCCTTAAGTCAGCGGCGCCGGTGTGGGGGCCGTCGGGCCGTTGTCTTGCTCAGCGGCTGCGGGAAGGGGGTTATCTATAGGGCACGGGCCGACCGACCGCAATGGTTCCCTCCTGTGCTCGGGGAGAGGCTCTCTGGGGAGGAGTCAGCTTTCGTGGCGCTGGAGAACGACTGGGGGACGACTCAAGGTGGGCAGGCTCACTGTTCTCGGAAGTCTGCTCAGGCATACACTGCTGTGTCACACAGCCGCACTTCTCTCAAGAGTGTACATTACTCGATAATCGACAACAACATGAAGACTACGCCCCCGTCCTATATGCAATCCGCCAATTCAACTGTATCCCCTCAGATAACGAGAAAAGTCCTTGTGTACAGATTAACTAAAAATCTACTGCTTCCCCTCGGACGGATGGTCCACCTGCGGTAACAGCCAGAGCTTAGCGCCTGTAGGCGCCCTGCCCCTGTTGCCACCCTTGCACAGGCTGCTGTCCCTGCGGAGGCGGGGGGCCCCACTGCTGCTGCTGCTGCTGCTGCATCGGCGGATACCCCTGCTGCGGGTACATCTGCCCCTGAGACGGTCCCGGGGCCAGGGCGGGCTGCCCATACCCCCTCGGCGGGCCGGCAGGGATCGAGTACAGCGACTGGGACTGTGTGAGCCCCAGGCCTGGGAAGCCCTGGTGCTGTTGCTGCTGTGAATGTGGTTGGGGCGGGTATGGCTGCTGCGGCAGAGGCAGGTTGTTGTACGCGTTCAGCGGGTTGTACTGCAGCTGCGGGGGGTATGCGGGCACGGGCGGGGTCGGAACTGACCCGGACAGGGAGCCGGAGAGGGAGGGGGCCATGGAGTATCTGTTGAGGTTCGCCTGCACCTGTGCCTGTTGGTGCATCTGCTTCACGCTCTCTGCGACCGGGCCGACAGACTCGGCGAGCGCGGTGTCGTACGGCCTCGCCGCGGAGGAGGAGATGGCTGAGGCGAGGCCGCCGGCTGGAGGGGTAGGGAGCGGGCTGGAGCCCGGGTTGGAAGAGTACGTTGGTGTGGGCGAAGTGGGGTTGGATTGCTGGCTTGGGGTTTGGTTGGAGGATGACGACGGGGAGGCGGAGGGGGAGCGGCGCATGGAGACGGGCGAGAGGCGCGCGTTCTGCTCGGTAGAGGAGGTGGTGCTGTTGGCGTACTGCGCAGCGTATGCCTGGGCGGCAGTCTGGTACTGCGGCTGCACCGGCTTAGGCAGGAATGCCGCCACAGACGAACTGTAGCCCCGTCAGCCTCCATCGCAACCACATCATTTGACAAAAGAAGACGCACTTATACAGCGCATGCACATTCCCATACAGGCTCTCCTGCCCCACTCCGCCCCCCACTGCACCGACAGTCCCCGCCTGCCCCTCAGCCCCATACGCTACGCTCGGGTTGAACTGCAGCCTGCGCGAGTACCCCGCGGGGGCGAACACCTGTTTCTGGCCCGTGCTCTGGATGCCTACCCGTGCTGGGAACCCGGCCCCGGCCCCGCCCGGCCCTCCCACGCCTGCGTGGGTTTGCATGGCGGAAGCGTGCGACATGGCCGGCATGGAGTACCTGTTGGGCGCACGCACGTCGGGGGCGAAGCTCTGCTGGTGCGACGGGGCCGAGGCGGGCGG
Source organism: Calocera cornea HHB12733 (assembly GCA_001632435.1). Taxonomy (NCBI): domain Eukaryota; kingdom Fungi; phylum Basidiomycota; class Dacrymycetes; order Dacrymycetales; family Dacrymycetaceae; genus Calocera; species Calocera cornea. The sequence continues at coordinate 80,984 of KV423918.1, read as the reverse complement.
GGGCATCGTCTGCTGCCTCAAGGGTCCATTGGAGCCAGAGCCAGAAACGTAGGCCCCGATCGGCGGCGGGGGGCTCATCCCCCTCCCCGCCGTTCTGCCTAACGGGCCCGAGGGGAGGTCGATCCCCGGCCCTGGTAGGGGCGGGGCCACCGGTGTAAAAGCAGGCGGCGCCTCGTCCGCATCGTGATCGTACTCGTCGTCCTCCCCCAGTGCGGCCAGGGTGCGCGCGGGGGAGGTGCTGGCCGAGCTGGGCCATTGGGGAAGTGCCCCCTGGCCTGAGCCTGGGGGGGAGGCGAGCGAGCTGGCCGCGCTTGCTGTGGTGGTCGTTGTATCCGAGCGCTGGCGGGCTGCGGCGGGAGCGGTAGTAGCGGAGGATGGTAAAGAGGAGGAGGCGGCTGCGGCGGCTTCGGCGGCCTTGGACGCGTCGCCCAACCCAGCTTCGTAGTACCATGACGGGCGCTCCTTTTCGTACTTTGTCTCCTTCTCCTTTTCTTGTGTGTGCTCGGGCGCTGCCACAGGCTCGGACACAGAAGGTGCCGAGGGAGGGGCATCGCTCGCGCTCGGGGTAGGGGCAGGGCCAGACCCGCTCCCCCCGCTCGCCGGAAGCTTGTCCAGCCCCGCTTCGAAGTACCAGCTCGGCCGCTCCTTCTCCTGATGCGCTGGCGGCGCGGTATCGTTATGCAGCGGCGGGGGCGGCACTTCTTCCCCTTCCGACGGTACAGGCGGTTGTTGTTGCTGGTGCTGGTGTTGCGCGGTTGAGTTGGAGTTGGAGGCCGAGGAGCCGCCAGCACCAGCGCCGGCGGCAAGCTGCTTGTCAAGCTTGTCAAACCCGGCTTCGTAGTACCAGCTGGGCCTTTCCTTCTCCTGCCTCTCCTCCCGCGCTTTCTCCTTCCCCTCCGCTCTCCCATTCCCAGCATCAACAGGCCCCGGCTCCTCCCCCACCTCCGCAGCAGTATCGACCAGAGGCATCCCTGCTTTCCCCTTCCCATTCTCCCCGACTGCAAGCGCCTCCCTCACAACAGGCAGCGTCGCCCCCTGACCCGCCTCCACGGGAGAAGTAGGGCCCGAAACCGCCCCCTGGGGGATGGAAGGAAGCACCCTGATGCTCCTGCTCCTGCCTCCCATGGGCGCTCGGGCGCCGGAGGGAGAACGACGCGGGGTGCGGGAGGGGTCCGTAGGGGTGGTGGGGCTTGCGCCCTGGGGCGATGAGGTGCTGGGAGAGGCGGACGGGGAGAGGGAGGTGGACGATTGGGAGGGCGAGAGGCCCGCATCGGCATACCAGGAGGGGCGCTCTTTCTCTTGCTTCGTCTCGACCGGCTGCTGCGGCGACGAGTTGGAGCTCGGGGCCATGGGAGCCATCGGTGGGGTCGGCGTAGGCACCCGGTCCTTCCCATTCCCACTCATCACAAGTCCCTCCCCACCACCCGGAGGACCCTCAAGCGCCGACCCGCTCCCGCTCCCCGAGCCACTCGACCTGGCCCGCAGCCTAAGCTCATTAGAGCGGAACACCTCCTCGTCCCACTCTTCGTACCCGGGCTCTCTGCTCGTGTCTCCGGGATGTTTGTGGTCCTGCCCGTAGCTGTGGGAGGAGGTGGTGGAGAGGGAGGCGCTGGGGGGTGGGGTTACTTGGACGCTCGGTGGAGGGGGTGATTTCTCCGGGGAGTATTGCTGCTGCTGTTGTTGTGACTGGGGTTGTGGTTGTGGTTGCTGCTGCTGCTGCTGCTGCTGCTGCTGAGGGCGAGCCGTCAAGGCTAGAGAGTGTGCAACCGCGTCCGCAAGCTTGTTGTCGAACTCGTTCTGCGACAGCTCGTACGCCGGCGGGGGCGCGTCCATGAGCTCTGTGGGGGTGTCCATCGCCGCCGATCGGGCCGTTGTTCGTGATCGTACAGGGTGAGCAGTTGGTTGAGCGGGTTGAGGAATGCAGGTGGTGGGGAGGTGATGTTGGGTGTTGAAGGGGAGGGAGAGAGGTGGGGTTGCAGGGAGGAGAGATTGACGCCGGGTGCAGTGGTTGTAATGGACGGTGCGGAGATACAGTACGTCTCTGGTGATCCCAAGTCGGAATTCAATGGAAGAAGCGCTCTGTTCTGTGCCTGGGATAAGTACCGTGACTGATGGCCACTGTACAGGAATGAAGGTGCAACAAACAGAGGCAGCCCGTCGTCAGTTCCCGTTCCCGTTCCCGTTCTTCCGTAGGCGCCAGTGGGTCTCAGTCTCAGAGCGAGACCGTCCCCCACGCCCCTGCTGTGTTCACGTTGCGCATTCCCGGCGGTCCCCTCCCCCGACGCAGACCCCGACGGCCCACACCACCCTGACGGACGCATCCAGGGCCCTCTCTTTGCGCCCACCACATGCTCACCCACAAAGTAAGTAACTACTGTACTTCCGTCCTAAGGCAAAGGAATCGACTTGGCACGTCGCCGGGACCCTGGCGGTGAATGTCTGACTCGTTAATGGTAGTGCCTGGCAGTGTTGCCCTCGTGCATTAACAGGCAGTGCCCCTCACAGCAGACCAGTGACCAGTGACGGCACGCTGTGCTCGCTCCAGACCGTCATCTCTCTAGCACCTCTCAGCAGGTACGCAAAGTGACTTCCTGAACGGCTGGAGCCCAGCGAGCTTGAGTCGGTCAGGGCTCTCCCTAGCGCCCGCAACTCTGAAGATGCTGGGCGCCACATACCCGCCCCGGCGTCAAACATCCTGCGCGACACACACAACATGCACATGCATGCGCAAATGCAGGCGTCCATCCCCCCATCAACGTGCACCGGAGCGCATGGGCAGCGGAGGACGAGGTTACCACCTACGCCATGCACATCCTTGTCAGGCTCGTCAAGTTGCGTGCATCTCGAATTCGTGCATGTGCGCGTGCGCGTGTACTAATAGTCCGTGTACATAGAACGTGGTATAATGCTTGGCTCGTCCATATGAATGTGAATGTTGAGGATGTGCATGAATGTGTGTGTGCGTTGCATGTGAAGCGGGAAAGGATCCAAGAAAGTCAAGAAAGTCAAGAAAATCGTGAAAAATGAGGAAATATATCCAGGCAACGCGGAGTCCGTTCCAACCGCACCAAGCGGCCCCTTGTCCTCAAATCGTCCGAGTGCTGTCCTCCCACCTTCCACCTCCCTCCTACCAGTCGGGCTCCTCCTGCCCGCTACACCCCTCGGGCTCACTCGGGCGACTCCCTCCAAATAGTCTCATACAGCTGGAACCCGCTCCCAATAAGGAACGCCCAGCTGCCCCAGAAAGTCGCGCACGCGCTCTGGTAGTTCTCCCATGGCACGTCTAGGCTCAGATAGCCCCATGCACCACAGAGCAGGAAACCGACCGCGCCGACGAGGTTCCAGACGGCGACTTGCCAGCCTATTGAGAGCGGGTTCGGGAGGTACCAGTGCGATTGGGTCTCGATCATCCTGCATCGGGGAGGTTAGGTAGTTGGACTCGGGGTAAGGGCGGGCACGCACAGTAGCAGACTGCTCACGACGAATCCGAAACCACCGAGCACTTGCGGCGTCCAGTAGAAGATGTCCGCAATGACCACCGGCGGGTCCGTAAACAGCGTCGGGATGACGCCCGGTAGCCCAACAACGGTCGACACCCAGAAGATAGTCGCGGCGATAAGCTGGATGAAGCTGGCGAGGTAGCCGAGGTCCCTCCACGCAGGCTTGGCGAACCACTTGAACGCCTGCTTGCTGCTGCCCTTCTTCGCCCCAGGCGCGGCCTTGCCCTCCTTCTGCTGGTCCTCGCCGGCATCGCCGTGTGCCCCATGCTCGGCGCTGCCGGCCTCCTCCAAAATCTTCTCCTCACTCGACCGGCGCCAGCGCAGGTAGGCGCTCAGGGGCCCCTCGAACATCTGCTCGTGGCCCGTGTTGCTCGCCTCGATGACCATGAGCCAACCGCCGATCTCGAACAGGCTCCCACCCACAAACGCCAGCGCGCCCGCCGCATTCGTGTAGAGCGGGAAGCTCGGCTGCAGCAGGGGAAGGAAGACGAAGAAGCCGTTGATCACCCAGACTGCAGAGCCCGCAGTGAAGATCACCGCGACCCAGAAGGAGCAGTCGGCCTCGAGGTGCGGCTTGAACGGGCTGCGCTGCAGCCGCGCCTCGATGCTCCCTGCCCTAGAGATGCGCGGGGTGTCCCCCCGCGTTGGGGCGTCGGGGTGCGGCTCCACACGGTGCCGCGCGGGTGGGCAGCGGTTCTTGCGCGAGGAGCGGGAGGACCAAGTGTACGTCACGCCATGCTTGGCGTCGACGAACTTTCCGCCGGTCGGGAGGAAGAAGGGAAGCGGCTGGCGCACGGAGGAGGGGTGGAAGCGCAGGCGCGAGATGGTCGAGAGGATCGACGCCCGGTCGTCGTCGTCTGATGAAGGGGCGGGTTTGGGGGGCGTGAGATACTGCTGCGGGGTGCTGGTTGTTGTTGGGAGTTTTGGAGGCGACTGAGTGGACGGGGGAGAGGGGAAGACAAGCGTGTGCTCGTGGTCGGAGGACATTCTGCGGGTACGAAACGTAAACAGGCCGTAAAGGGTAGCAAGCGGGGAAGGTGGGAACGAGGGATGAGGGATTGAGGGATGGGCGATCTCGCAGAGATTCACAGTGCCTGGACAGATGAAGGATCTTCGTTGCCCTTGCCGGGAGGAACGGCTCGATCCCGCCGCGTGCTGGTGCGTCATTCCCGCAATTCCTCCTGGTTTCGCTTCCCGCTTATGTAAGCCTCGTGGAACCTGACGTCATGTCAGTGAGCTCCGGGTCCGGCGGGCCAGAACAGCGGGAAGCGGCATGAAGCGCATTACTTGTTGGCCCATGTGAGCAGAAGACATGTGCTGTTATTGTATAAGAACAGAAGCTGCAGTAGGACACTAGTGTGTGCTCCTTTCATTTGGACCGCCATCTGCTACGTCGAAGTACACACGCTGTAGCAGACTGCTAAGGTGCGAGAATGCCCACTACCAGATCGCAAGCGGCGGGGAAGACGAACGGCGCGAACCATGAAGCCGGGGTGAAGCGCCAGAGCAGTGCGAAACATAAGGGCGGGAAGAGGGCAAAGAAGGAGCGGGGAGAGGACGTGAGCGCTGCTAAGTCTGAGGAGAACGGGAAGGAGGAGGACACAGGCGGCCGCCGAACAACACGAAGAGCAAAACCCCAGGGGGAACGGCACTAAAGTCGAGGAGAACGACCCCAATGTCCAAGACAACGGCAAAGCTGAGAAAGAGGGGGAGAAAGGCCCCTCTGTGGGGGCCAGCAAGTCCGAACAGACGGAGAACGCCTCCGCCCCAGCCGGGTTCGAAAAAGGCACCGCCGTGCTAGAGCGTGGCCAGTACGCCCTTCCTTCCCATCTCCTTCCCCAGTGCCATCCTGCTAACGCGAGGCTAGCATATACTTCTTCTACCGCCCCAAAGTGGAGCTCGAAGAGGCCTCCTCCCTCGACGACGTCTCCAAGTTCTCCATCCTCCTCCTCCCGCGCGCCCCCGGCTCGAGCGCGGCTGCCCCGGCCGAGCCGCAGGGCAAAGCCAACAAGCAGTACCGCCTCATCAGCGTGGGGAAGAAGCGCCTCCCAGACCCGTCGAAGAAGCGCGAGGTGTTCTGGGCCGCTGTGCTCGGCTATGGCGATGACCTGACAGAGCTGGCCGACGAGCTCGGCCCGAAGGACTACGCGACGAAGACGCGCGGGGAGCGGCATATTGCCGAAGCGCGCCTGGCGGGCAGGGGCAGCTACGTGCTGTATGCCAAGACGGACGGTCCGCCGAGCAGCCACGCTACGTACCTCGCATACCACCTGAGCCACCCTGCCCAACCGGGAGAGGTGCAGAAGGCGCTCGATATCTTCCCCTCCTCGAGCTTCGTCCTGCAGGTCAAGAACCCCACCGTGTCTGCGCCCCCGCAGGCGGGGCTCAATCCTCGCGCGCGGGCGGACTATCCCGAGGGGGTCGTAGAAGCTGAGTTTGGCGGGGAGGGCGACGCCAAGGGCCTCCGGTTCGTCCCTGCCAATCCTGTCAAGCTGCTGGACTACAAGGGCGCCGAGCTGCTCTTGATTGCGGACAAGAAGGATATTGAGCAAGCGGTCGGGGAGAAAGTGGGCGAGCAGGTCGAGGAGAGCGCGGAGGGGGAGAAGGGGCTCAGTGATGAGGCTGTCATGAAGGAGCTCATGATGGATGCGGAGAAGTTCCCGGCGGAGGCGCTGGATGGGCACTGGGCGTAACGAAAGCAAGTACGCAGTTGTCTCGCAGCCTCCTGCATGAACCGACCCACTCTGGCAGAGCCTGCATTCAGAGGACTGATCAAAAGGCCGCCATGAGCGGCGCTCGTCTGTACTCATCTCTGTAAATCGGTCCTCAACAGAAACACGAAAGGCCTCAAAGGCATCGCATACATCATCCATTTCATTCCATTCATTCTTCTTTGCAATTCCTATCTGTCACAATCAGTTGTACATATGGCTGGCAGCCCAGCTCGAATCGAAGTCTTGTTATTGTTGTTACACCGTGGCCCCTCATCCGACTTTTGGCCGGACGTCGCTCAGAGCTTGACGTTCTGTTCGAAGAACTCGTTCCACTCCTTCTTCCCCCAGGAGCTCGACACGCTCGCCTGGAACAGCCCGTCCCACACCGCCGAGGGCGTTACGTGGATCCCGTTCTGGCGGCCCATCTTGACTGTACCGACGGTCAGCATCTGCGTTCTCCAGCTATGAGAGAGAGGAGAGGCCCACTGTTGTACTTCAGGTCATCCGTTACGGCCGTGCCCCCGTTCGGCGTCGTCTTGTGCACCAGCAGGTCGGCCATCTCTGCTCCCTTCTCCTGACCGATCACCTCCGTTGCGAGCCTACCTCAGCCACCACGCTGATCAGCAACCGCACTGTACACGACGTGAAGGGAGACAACAACGTACGAAACGAGTGCGGCGCGGATCTGCGTCGGGGTGAGCTTGGATGCGGGAATGTCGTAGAACTCGGTCTGGTGCTTGAAGAACTGCCGGTTGATGGTTAGCGCCGGCGTTGCGACCAGAGGGAGGGGAGGGGCTGTACCTGGACCGAGACGTCGACGAACTTCTCCGGGGCGACACGGGCGGCCGCCAGGGCTGCTTCGTGCAGGAGCATGCTGCTCGCTATTTCCCGCAATCACGATCAACGCTCTGCTACATGGGTAGGAGGAAAGAGGTCGGCGCACCATGCCATGGCTGCGGAGTAAGCCTGAGGATGACCTTGATCTTCCCCTCGTATTTTCCGCCCTTGGAGATGAGCGGGAGGATGATGGGCACGAGGGCGTTCTTGACGAGCTTGGCGGTGAAGGGGCAGACGTAGTCGATGTAGAGCTCGAGGGTGGACGGGGCACCGGGAACGCCGAGCTGGAGGGCGTGGAGGGAGGGCTGGAGGGCCATGCTGTTGCTTCTTTGAGATGGTGGGCTGGTGGATGGACGAGTGCTGGTGAGAGGAGAGGAAAGCGGATGAGCGTTTATGTACTGGGTGAGGTATATGCGGAGCGTGGGATATGACGAGGATAATGCGTTCAGTCGCGCACGAGGCGGGAGTGCTGTCCGGGTCAGTGAGACGTCACCAGGGTCTCTCTGCTTCTGCTATGTAAGCCGGAATAGAGGTATCCCAACAGCCTCAGAAAGGTGATCGGCGAGAGCGGTGTGCATATTTGGGCGCTTACGAGCCGCTCCGGAGTCCGAGGACACGCGTTGTTCAGTTACCGAGCACAATTCCTTTTCTATTCTGCTTACAACCGCAGGTTGGCACAACTACGTAACCCCACGGAGCGCGAACTCCTCCAAGCCGGAGTATGCGCCCCTTCTCATTTTCAATTTCAATCCTTGACGTTCTCGGCGAAGAACTCGGTCCATTCCTTCTCGCCCCAGGAGCTCGAGACGGAGGGTACGTGCAGGCCATTCCAGCAAGCGGAGGGAGTGACGTGGATGCCGTTCTGGCGGGAGATCTTGACTGCAGCGCGGACAACCCTTGTCAGAGCACGGATAACATCAACAAGGGGGAGACACGCACTGTTGTACTTGAACTCCTCGGTAACCTTGTTCGTCCTGTTACCATCGCCGGGGATCGTGAGCAGATCCTTGACCTTTGCACCCAGTTCGGGGCCAATCAACGACTCAGCCAGGCTAGAGGGTCAGAAAATCAGTAACTCGACCATCAAGTGGACGTCAATAAGACTCACTCTCCGATCTGACCGCGAATCTGGGTCGGGGTCAGGTGGGCAGCCTGAGACTCGAACCACCTCGTCTGGTTCTTGTACAGCTACGGACCTAAGCGTCAGTCCCTGGACATCTCGGACTATGGTAAGACACTCACGAGCAGGGTGAATTCGTACCAGTACTGCGGAGCAGCGAGCGCAACTGCCACGGAACCCTCGTGCATGAAGGTCGTCGACGCTGTGCCGATGTCAGATGTCACTCGAGGAAGAGTGGTGTATTCTGCTCACCATGCCACGGCTGGGGGTTCAGCCTGAAGATGAGCTTGATCTTGCCCTCATACTTGCCTCCCTGAGTGATGAACGGCTTGATGACGGGGTCGACGCCGTTGTGGAGGAGCTTGTTGGAGTACGGGCAGTTGTAATCGATGAACAGCTCGAGCGTGTTGGGCGAGCCATAGTCGCCGATACAGAAGGGCTTGAGCGCGGGGAGGAGAGCCATGGTGGTCGCTGAGTGTGCTGTTAGGTAGGTCGGGAGTTGTCCAGCAGGAATCTGGTATGTCGTGTACCGGCATCGCGGTTATATATGGCACCATACTTCGCACGGTTGACCACGGCCGTACACACGAGGGGGGGAGGCAAGTGGAGAAGGGTCTCCGGGGGCACGTGGAGGCGGGGTAATTGCATGCCGAGCCCGGTTTGGCTCTTCGGTCCGGTCGAGTCTGATCTCTCCCCGGGCTGCGGCAATAAGGGTGTGCATTGACAGACGTCGAGTATCCATACATCGGGTGCATACAGTAGTAGTCGGGTATACAAAGGTCATCATCCTCTCGTGAACTGGCCGTTCAGGCCGGGCTGAGCGTAGTGTACAGTACTTTTGACATCGCGATCCCATCGAGCTTGCTGTCGCGTCACGTCCCAATCCAGCTTCCCCGCTTCGCTGCCCTCCACCTGTTACTGTACACCCTTGTGACTCCTCATTAACTCGTGTCTCCGAGGTCATGTTTCAGTCGCTGCATGTTGTGGATGTTTGCAGTTTGATCACGTAGGTGGAGGGCCCTGTTGGAAACCAACGGTACCGTTCGTCACGGGTGTTTTGTCGTCCGTCCCTTCCCTGTCTGTTTCACGCATCGCCTTCTCTTCGTTCTCCCTGCGCAATATTGAGATGGTGTTGCGCACCTCTTGGTTGGTTGGCGCTAGACCACGCTTCGCAATGTGCACGCGAAAGCTCCACAACCATATATCGCTCAGCACCTCTTCCGTCTAAAGGTGAACGAATGCGCAGGTACTTACTGCTGCACGAGGTTATCTAAGCGCCCGCATCGCTTTCCACACCCATCCCAGGGACAAACATGTTCCTTCTCGCCCGTGTGTATCTTGAAATGCCGGTTGAGGTGGCCAGCCGTGGTGAAGGTGCGGCTGCACCACCGATGAGGACATGTGTGTGTCTTCCTAGCCGTCGAGGTGTGGGGTGACTGGAGAGCCTGGGGTTCTTCCTCTGCTTCTATAGGGCGATATGTCAATGACAAGTACTCACGCTGATCTTCGATGCTGTTCAGGAGGGAAACGAGGCCGCCTGACGCCGATCGCACAAGGAAAGACGACATCCTGTTGACGGCGAGCAGCGACCGGAGTTCTCAGGGTAACTTTCAAGACGAAACCCCTGGCATTTGCAACTGAAATATCATAATCAAGGGCCGTAGCTAGCGCACGTTCGTTTCGCGCTGGCAGTATCAGCAGACAGGGGCAGCGGGGGCGCCGTGGGGGCAAGACTAAGCTTCGGCAGAGACCATGTCCTGTCAAGGAAATCTCCGATGGGTGCCTTGGGCCCCCGTTGCCAGTAGTAGTGTGGGGCCCTGACATTCACTAGTAGTAGGTCGCCTCATGGAAATAGCGTGGCGGCGCTGGTTATGCCTTCTTCGACGGAATGGGAAGCTGCCCAGTTCGCTGCGCCCAATGGGGACACGCTGAAGGGAACCATATAGACTCGGCTAGAGCTTATCCAAATAGTGGGGTTTCGGGTCCGTCACAAGGGTTCGGCTGTTAAGTTAGGGTACTTCCGAAACTCCAGCGCAATCCCTTCTGACGCTGTTTGTCGTATGACCGTGGTGTTCAGACGCTGCACCAGACCCGGCGGGTCGGGCTTGGTTGACCGCGTAACTATGTTCATATGTATTGGGTGGTCCATCAACCCCACGAATGTAGCGACGGCTATCGAACGCGTCATTGCACCGTTATCACTACTGTTTTTGGCTTGAGCTTCATCCGCACCAGAGACGACCGCCCAGCAGGTCCATGTGGCGCAGAACCAACAATGCAAGACACACGTGCGGCTGAGGCAGAACTATGTCAACTGTCACGTGGAAGGAACTACGGAACAAGGGCTTGTTTTTTACACAGTGCTGTGGGTGGGGCAGATGACTTGAGATGGCCAAATACGTACCCCAATGTACTCCATCAGTACGTATGAGTGTGGAAGGCTCGGTTAACGTCCCCCGATGCGTCCGGGAGATGAGGTGTCGGTTAAGGGCTGTCCACTCGAAGGTAAACACGGGACGAGGGTCATGTTCGTTTAAACGCCTGTTTACAATCGTCCCATCCAGAGTCCAGAAATAACTTCAGCTCCAACTCATGGGCGTGTGGTCACTGCGGTCATTGTGGTAGGCAGGGACGGTATAGTTACCACTTGGAGGGAGAATGTGGCAGAAGTCTGGTCTGGCCCCTGGCCAGCTTCTTTTCCTGTTGTTTCGCGGTATTTCCATCGGCGACTTCTCCCTAATTCTCTCCGCACTTCCAATGATCCCAAAAGGGAAATCTGAGCTGTGCAACCTCGGTGCAGTCTCTCAACCCCGAGGGGAATTTTTCCTTGATTCGATCGACTTTGTTGGCCCAATGATGCCCCTGAAGCTCATGCAGCATCACCACATGCCATACCTGTTAAAGGATGTACTCTTTCATCATGGCTCTGTGAAAGGACCGATGGATCCGAGCCTCCTGCCATTGCTTCGAAATTCTAGCGAGAAGTTAGATTTACACGAAGCAGCGGTCATCATACCACACATTCTGTTGAACCATTGCAACCTTCATTGATACGCTTGAGGCAATATCTTCCCAGTGTAAGTACTGTCATTGCACACCCCGTCCGGATTCGGAAAGACAAGCAAGTTGTCATAAAGACTCATAATATGGTTTATTTCTGGCTACAACTCCTCCAGGGTCGCGGAACATCGAGGCTCTGTTTTAGGTCTGAAACATCCGAAACAGACCGGTGCAACCTAACATGGCACCTGCAGGCTGTCGCAGCTGGGCCTACGTGTGAGGAAGCCGTTGAAGGCTCCCATGGCCCAAGTTGATGTTTGTTGAGATAACGGCCAGCTGTCTACTATATGACGTACTTCCTTCCTTATTCCATCACTCACATCTATCTCACAACTATTCGAGATTCGTCCTCAAGCCCGCTATGAGCTGGTTTCTACAAAAATATCTTTCCACACCAGTCTGAGTTCCTCCAGGCGGCCAATAACGGCATCAACGCCCTCGACGTGCGGGTGCTCCTTCATCGCGTTCCCCTCCTCCCTCTCCGAGTAGAGCACACTGCTCCCCCACCCGAGCGCCTTGGCAGCCTTGACGTTGTTCAGATTGTCGTCGACGAACAGACACTTGCTCGCGTCCGTTACGCCCGCCACGCGCATCGCTTCGTCGTAGAAGTCCCGCTCGGGTTTGCAGGAGAAGTTGGGATCGGCGTAGTCGCAAAAGAAGACGCCTTCGACCAGGTCGTCGAGCTGGAGGATATTGAGGACGCGATTAGCGTGCTACAGATGACACGGTTAATGAGTATCTGGAAGCGTGCCGTTCGCAGGCTTTACCGTTGAGTACGCGTTCGTAAGCGCCCACACCTGTTCTTAATGAGAAAATATTCCGATGAACCCACTGGAAGCAGTACACACCCTCGCCTTGCACCTATCAATGTCCTGAATCATCTTCCGTACTTTGGGGTCAGGTTTGAGAATCGTTTCCAGAGGCAAGCTACCGTCGCACTTGCGGTCAAAGTCCTGTGCGTCTACCTTTCCCGCTTGCTCAGTGCTCTGCTCATACGTATGCAGAGATTAACACGCACCAATCTCGTGATGCTTCATAAGCCCACGGAGAGCGAGGCCGTACTGTGAGTAATACTTGAAGTGCAGAGAGTTTGCGTCTTCTTCTGTGAAACCCATGGAGAGGAAGTAGGCTGTGGAACATCGTCAACTCGTGCAAGGGATGCAGAGGCAGGAGGGACGAACCGTGTATGCGCTGGCTCATAAGATCAGCTATGCGAGTACTCCGCGGGTAGAGGGTGTTGTCTGTTTCACGAGCATCGTTGTCAGTAGAGTAGAATGCACTGATGGAGGTAGTGCGTACCAATGTCGAGCCAGACAACGTATCGCTGGTCTTCTAACATCCACCGTTTAGCAGTTCCAACTTGGCTATCGCAACAACAATGCTCACCGCCTGTGCCATTACCGATTGACATTGTAACCGAGTGTCTAAGGGAGGTGAGGATATGAAAGACGCGCTCGCTGTCGATGAGTACGAGGGCGCCCACGTTCGCTCGTCACCCGCGAGCTCGATCACCCGATCGGTTTCATTACCGGTGCTCCGCCTGCCCCGCAGAAGACCCTGAGCCAACCGGCCCTATTCAGGCCTGCCCTGAACAAGCCGCGTTTCACACGCAAGCATAGAAGCATCTCGAACTCTTTCTTGTTCCCTATGCTCAACCCAGCTCAAATTGGCGCCAAGCTGCTGTACATCCACCGGTTTGCGCCTCATTCCCTGGGGAGAGTGATGTTTATAGCCCTTTGGCAACTCTCAAGCCGATATCGCATGAGCTTGCGAGATGTTTGTGGGCTCAACATCATCGCTCATGACTGATCAAGCCATCTGACGAGCGAGTGTACCAGATATATCACAGAACCCTGTCGTAGTTACATAGTCACACATATTTGTGTCAATAATGCTCTTCTATGACTCCAGGCCAAAGGCGACCGTCTTCGCCCCAAAGCGGGCGAATAGGACCTTGGACTTGCCCTTCTCCCCCGCACCAGCTGCCACGTACAGCGGGACAAAGTGTTCAGCCCTCGGATGGGCAAGCCGATATCCCTTGTGCGAAGCCAAGTCAACTAGTGCCTTCTTACGCTGTTCAGGCTGCGACAATTTGGATCAGAAGACGGCGTGGGCTGGTAGGGAAATGTGATGCCATACTTCTTCTACTGCGATGGCCTCATCCACGGCCTTATCCCATACATGATAGGGAGGTGCAGCGGTTGACTCGATGAAGCTAGAAAGATCCCTCAAGTTGTGGTTTGTCAAACCACCGGCGAGGATCAGGATCCCATCCGAGCTGTTCGACATCAGTTCACAGATACTGGCATGTTCGACGAGCCTACTGACCGCAACTCGTCCACGGCTTGCCCCAGCTTCCACTCGCTCTCAGGAGTTAGGCTGGCATCCAGGCTCGCTTCGACAATGGGAATGTTCGTCTCTTCGCCAAACATGTGGCGGAAAGGAACAAACACGCCATGGTCGAGACCGGGCCCTTCAAACCCTCGACCATCGTCGCCGCGCGCCTCTGTCACGGGACTGGCCCGCGCCTTGTAACCTGCCTTCTTGAATGCTTCCACGACGCGAGCAGTGATGGCGGAGTCGCCGTGTGACTTGAACTTCAGTTCATACAACTGAGAGCCAGTCAGATGAAATGTTGCCGTGACTAGACAAACTTTGTACCGCTCTCTGGAATCCAAAATAGTCCATAAGGAGCGGGTTCTCATCTCCGTAGTCGGTCACTATCGCAAGGAGCTATAAGTTAAGGTCATGCGCCAGCTATGTCGATCTCGTGGCGCCTACCTAGACGGATGCCGCTCGTCTCCCAATGTGCGCTGTAAGCCATGTCAGGTAAGCATCGCTGACCGAAGCCCGATGAACCAACCTGAAAACTAGAATTGCTCGAGGTTTGTATTTTTGAACGAGTACGCGACCAAAGTCTTGTAGAAACTCGGCAAGGGGTGATTCATTCCCAGTCTCCTTCCAAAAAGGCATCATTGAATCGGAGACGCCCATTTTGCGCGTCATAGCTAGCGAGGGAGCTGGGGGAGCAGCGAATGGCGTTAAGATAAGTAGCTCTAGAGCAAACGAGTAGAGCAACCTACTTCCGTGTGCGAAAAAGAAGGCTGGGATCTTTCCTCCATTATGGGCAGCATCAGGCAAAGTCTCAAGCGCTGGCCGCCACTGCTCAGGAGTCTTTGGCAAAGCAGACATGGCGGCAGGAGCACGTTTGAGTGCGAGTCTAGATCCTAGTAAAGCGAGAGATATTGCCACAGCTGCGATAGCGAATGCAGATATAATCCTATCACTGGCCCTCAGAGATGAGAACATGCATCTCTGGAACGAAGCATGAACGCTTAAATGATGCTTGCTCGATTCATTGCGGACTGAGCGGATTGAGGGCTGACTAATGGCGCTTTCGTATGGAATGCTTTACGATTAGTTGACTTTTGCGCCCGATCCCATTCAGTTTGGCCAAGGACCCCGTTCAAGTAGGGTCCGGTGAGTTGCCAAAGTTCCCCTGAGCGGAAACCATTGTCATTTATGGCCAAATCATTAGACCATAATCATGTGATAAATCTCCCACCCATATTACCCTATTATTGTATTTTTTTTTTCAATGATGAACGTTGCATAGAAGAGCCTACTATACTGGGCTATGCTGTTTCAGTCACCGGGACCAATGGGGAGCCTTCGGAGTTACTTGTTTGGGGTGTGGATAAACAATCGGAGATATGATTCAGCGCAAACATGTTGTTGCATGTTGTGATTTCATTTCACTTATAGGCTGCTTCCCACGTTTACGGAGAGTCTGAAGTGGTGTCAATTGCTTGAAATACAGCAGATACATCAACAAGTTTAGTCTATTATTGTTATATTCTAAGGGGGCCAGGCTACTGGCGGCGCACCCCATGTGCATGACCCTGAGTCCGCAACAGGGGTCCACGCACCATTTTGCAAGTAATCGAAAAGCATTCCATACTATGGATTTCGTGTGCATTCGTCACCTTTGTCAGGGTCCGCGACTTTCGACCCCTTCCGCCATCCCACGGACTGCAATGAAGTGCGTATGACAGATTTCATTCCTAAGAGAGCGGGGATGCTCACGCCGCTCTAGCGTGGTTAAGGAGATCCAGAGGATAAACGAGCGCGAGCTGCAGCTGGGAAATCAGGGATCATGGCATGATCAATACAAGGGTGCGCAATGCAGTCGCCCAGCGTGTGAACGCGCTTAACTGAAGTAACCGCAGACTCCGCTTACATATTCATCGGTGGATTGCCATACGAGTTGACCGAAGGTGATGTCATCGCAATATTCTCGCAGTATGAACAGATGGATGCTATCGAGGAGGCGTCAGCTGATCTGTGCACAGATATGGCGAGCCAGTCAACGTCAACATGCCGCGCGACAAGGAGACGGGCAAACCCAGAGGGTTCGCCTTTCTCATGTATGAAGACCAGCGGTCTACAGTCCTTGCTGTCGACAATCTGAATGGCGCGAATGTTATTGGACGCACATTACGCGTCGACCATGTATCAAAGTACAAGAACCTTGAGAAAGGCGAGGATGGCAAGATGAAGGAAGCGGAAGAGGAGCAGTTCAATGCGATGCCTCTGGCGATAAAGGGTATGTCCTCTATACCTCTGTCCAGCGATATGCTCATAGAGTGATTGAAAGATCAAGACGATGATGCGGAAGATACTGTGTCTGAGGCGCCTAGCATCGATCCGGAGGATCCGATGCGCGACTGGCTTATTCAACGACGTAAAGAGGAAAAGGCCGCTGGAAAGGGGAAAGAAAAGAAAGAAAAGAAAGAAAAGAAGAAGCGCAAGCGGGAGGACGAGACTCCAGAAGAGAAGGCGGCCCGAAAAGAGAGAAAGCGCCAGAAGAAGCTGGGATTGAAGGAGGTAGACGTTGTGAAGTCGAGGAGGATTGCACCTGCGAGTCCTGCACGAAGAGACTCTGAGCGTGACGAGGACGAGCACAGGAGAGGTGGTGCAGCCTATGACGAGGAACGAAGCTGGAGGCGGGATGCCGGGCGCGATGATCGAGATCGTCGGAAGGACAGGTCTCCGCGGCGATCTCCTCCACTGCGTTCAGGACGGTATGAGGCTGGGAGGCGATAACAGCCGCGATGTATGCAGTTGTACTGTACTTGAATGCTTGTGTTATTGTTCTCAGGATTCGGCGTCCCGTTCCCTGCTACGCTGAGAATAGAAGACACCACAGAGCCAATCATGATTTTCGTAACAAAATATACTAAATTACAAGAATTGTGACATACTCAAACATACAGCAGCTAGTCGAGTCCTTAGATGGAGTAGTTTACGAGTCAGCCATGCTTCGCCACATCCCAGCGTCCGGTAGACCGTCGCTCGTTCCTTGCATCTCTGTGGCCATCCTGCGAGCTTTCTCAGACGCCGACAGGCCCTCAAGTTCAGCTCCGTCGTCCTCCTGAGACGTGCTGAACTCGAATATCGGACCAGGATCGACATGGGTTTGGAGATCCCTCCGAGCGTACGTCTCGTTACGGCGAGTGGCAGATGTAGACCGTTTCCGGCGTGTTGGTGTCACTTCCTTGCTGGCCTCATCTTTACGCATGGCAGCACGAAGCGGAGGTACCATGACGCCGGCGCGATCGACCAGACTCGTTTTGGGTTCCAGTTCAATATTTAGGTTTTGATAGCGAGCACGACGAGCAATCGGGCTGATATCAATGGGAGCAGAAGCAGCGATGGATGGCTTCGCATTCGTGGCTGCACCGGGCACAGACTGGGGCTGCGAAGCTATGGAAGCGTTAGCTCAACATTGTAAGTCGTGATCCTGCAAGGAAACCCACAAGTCGCGGAGGAAATTCCGTCTTCGGTGTAGTCATCTTCTGAGCCGTCGAATGGCGACTTATCTTGGAAGACTTTGGAGTAGAGATCCCAGCCTCTTCCATCCTTCCAAGCAGAGCGATGACTGGGGAGATAACCCCCTACCAGCTCTTTCAGCTTGGCTTCTGTTGACGGCATAGTTGACGGTGTTCCCGGAGTGTTTGTATTCAATTTGGGAGGCTTCGCTCGCGGGAGGGTAAAGTACGACGGCGTGGCATCCACCTCGGTACCTTCGCCAAGGATCTGAGGTGAAGTTCGAGGCAACTCAGCTGATTTGCCCTTTCGACTGGGCACCACAGTTTCGTATCGTGTTCCCCTTGGCCTCCGGTGTGCCGGCTGGCTAGGAATATCGGCATCGAAATCAAATATTGGGTCTTCGTCTGTGCAAAGCTTAATATATACAATCTGTGAGATGTGAGCAGTACGCATACCTTCCGCCGCCTTGCGAGATTTCCGTTCTTTAGACGTCTTTGGTGGCGTTGGCTGCTTGTCTTCCTCGAAGGTGACATGCTTCGGCCGCGCATCCTCTCCACGTGGCCGTGTATTGGGAGTAGTGGGCCTTGCGTCTTCTCGACTCGAGCGCCCGTTCGGTGTGGAGTCTCGGTCATGTGGAGTTGGCTCGCGAGGCACCTTCTCCCGCGACGCGGCTCGATCACGATCCCGTTTGGCAGCGATCTCCTCAACGCCTACACGTCCTCGAAGGGGGGGATGGACGCCGTCAGAGGCGACAAGATCTTTAACTGAGCCAACCACAAAAGATGATTTCTCCTCAATAGGCTCTAACTTGCTGCGTGACATCGCTCTTCCACGGGGACCCGCGTTCATCTGGGTGAGGCGCAAGGAGAGCGCAACATCCTCCAGGTGCGAGCTTCCAGTCAGTGCGCGGATATGAGGCATCGGGATCGAGTGTTCAGCGTCCTCCAAGCTATCTTCATCAGGCGTGGTGGGAATCGATTGTTCCATGGAGTCAGTCTCTTC
Source organism: Calocera cornea HHB12733 (assembly GCA_001632435.1). Taxonomy (NCBI): domain Eukaryota; kingdom Fungi; phylum Basidiomycota; class Dacrymycetes; order Dacrymycetales; family Dacrymycetaceae; genus Calocera; species Calocera cornea. The sequence continues at coordinate 62,919 of KV423918.1, read as the reverse complement.
GTCCGTGTGGACATCCACCTGTGCACTGGGACGATAAAGAATGCCACCAGTGCGCAGGGACATGGAGAGCAAGGACACAGAAGACGTTTCTCGGGACATCGCACGGGACCGCTCAGTTGATGAATCCCTTGTCGCCGCCGACGGAATGAACTCAGTGACCCGGGAAATGGAAGGTGACGACGGTGCCGGAGCGTCTGCGTCCCGCTGACGGCGCAGGTCGGTTTCGTTGCGCGCCGATGCAGAGTAGCTTTGCCGAGAGTCCCGCCAGCTTGACCAAAGAAGCTCGACCTCACGGCGGAGTCGCGTATCGAGTTGCTGCAGCTCTTCGACACGTTTGCGAACGAGGACAGACAGTTCATCTTCTGCCTTTTGCCTGGCTTCATTAGATGTGCTGCTGGCGAGCATGGCAAGATGCTGAAACATCGGATGTGACGGCGTCTGAGGGGGAGGTGGGAAGAGAGCGGGTATCTTTGGGAGAACAGGCTCTAGAGCCAAGCTTGGAATGTAGGGGTCGATAGGCGTTGCCGGGGTCGAATCGGGTATAAGCAGTGCAAACGTAGAAGAATACCTAGGGGAGGCCAGGGCTCCAGCCATCGATACGTCCGTCTGTTGAAGGCCCCTGAGACGTCACCTCCAAAGGAGAGCAGTGTTACTCACGATGCATCCGGGCTGGTTTGTATTGACCTCTATCCAGCCATCGGCACTTTTCAGAACTTCCGTTTCGATCCAGTCATCGCTGGGAACGACAGGTCCCTCGATGACACCGCTATCCAACGGCCAAGAGAGCTTCTGAAAGGTGCGGTACACAGGAGTACGGCAGGCCAGACATGTCAATACCGTGGAGCACTTCGCGTAGCTCTCCTCGCGAGAAGGTGGTAGTACAGTGGATCGACTCCGCATTGTCATGTCGACGTGAGTCTGTGGAGACACCGGTCAGACTGCAGTGGGCGGGAGTGACGGCAGGACGCACGATTCGGATCCCCTCTTCTCCGACGAAGATCCTCTTCCAGCCTTGTTCCGCCTCTTCTTCAACACGTCCTTCTGGGGATTGCCCCTCATAGAGCCTGACGTTCAGGCATGGGCATGCAAAGGTGGGGTCCGCCATTAGACATGAGCGTTGCAAAAGAGGGCGGTAGATGTCGTGTGGATGGTAATAGGGCAAGCTGCGACATTGCCTCCTAGCTCAATGCCCGCGGGCGGATCCTAATTTTTGAGCGCCCGGAAGTGTGCGGCTAAGTAAATAATGAACGTCCGAAGGGGCGCTGGTTGGAAGCGGTCGAAAATTTGTTGTGTAACCTGACATGGACGGAGATGCGGAGGCATGATTATATTGTGTAATATGATATCAACCGGCAACTTGAGCGTACAAACCGTACAGTTCTCTCCGAACAGTGTAATAAACATCGCTCACATTACCTTCCACTTCCACGCGGCCACCTCCCATCTTTCGCACCGAGACAACATCATTGTCTGTACCTTCCTTGCCGGCTTGGCTCAGACCGCATATGAGGACGCCTTCCCCTGCAAAGTCAGCAGTGATGCCCAGGGCGGATAACCGGGCCTTCAGTGCAGTGAGGCGCAGATCTCCAATAAGGGTCGTTTGGGGTAGGATCTGAGGCGGTGGCATAGCAATGATGCCATTGTGCTCCTGAGATCGTACCGGTGCCAACACCACAGCGGTAGAATTCTCGACGACCGCCATAGCCGCCGGCTCCAGTACGGGAATAGCAGAGTTGGCATTAAATGTGATGCGCCCAGAGACGAATGCAACTTCATTGTCTTCAAACTGCAAAACATGTTAGTCACGCCTTTTATAGTGGATTCATACAGACATACCTTCGACATCTTCAAGCTGGAGAACAGCGCTTCCCCAATTGAAATAGAGTAGCTGTGGGTATGTTCACCGATTTTGATCTCTTCTCCCACGGTCGGCGTGGATATTTCTCGAGTCATGGAACGAATCTCTCCGCAGGCCTCGATCAACTCGTTCGTTGCTGATGTTTCGGCGGCGACAAGGATCTACACTTCTGTTAGGTCCGGTGATGGAGACGGAATCTGGATAATTACCATTTTCCTCGGGTTGACCTGTGGTACGATCATCTTCGTAGCTCTGCCATCGTTCAAGCCTTCGAAGTCGACAAAGAACAGCTTGCAACGCAGTTCAACCACATGCTCTTCAGTGATGAACTTTGACGGAGGTTCTGGGGGAGCTTTCTGCACAAGGGCTAAGTCATCCGAGCGCCTCAGAGGCGCAATGAGCATACCTGGGCCTCTTCCTCTTCCTGCTTCTTTTTCCTTGCCTCCCTTGCCTCTTGATTTTCCTCGGTCTCTTCCTCTTCCTCCCACTGCTTTCCTCGACGCATCCACGTTCCGATATCGATGGTCTCGCCCCACACGTCAACCCTTCTCCGCTTCTCCACGTACGGAAACATACGATAACGTGTAGCCTGCGTTCCGGTGGATGACTTGAAGAACGTAGCACGGGAGACCTTTCCCTTCAAATATATGTCGAAGGAGAGCTGTTGTCGCGTCGCATCGACCTCATCCTCTTCTGGACCAGCAGCCCTGGCGCCAACCCCTCCTTCCGTAATGGGGCGGGTCACTCCTTCACCGGTTTCGCCTCCCAGCTCCTCCTCGACTGCCAATTCACTGGACGCATCGCTGGCTTCATCCTCTGAATCGCCTTCGTCGTCATCATCAGCTTCGAGCAACAGCTGAGGCCTTGCAGCTGCCGCGTCTGCAGCGGCTTTCTCCTTCGCAGCCTTCTCGGCGCTTAAGTACCCCTCTAGCTCCGCACCCGTTAACGGTACTTTGGCATTGATTGTCAATGCCACTTTGCCGCTACCGTGAACGATGTTCCCCAGTCGACCTTTGCCCCACTTGGAATCTTCCGGCTGATCTGCTTCCCATCGATCCCAAAGACTGCGAGCGAGAGTGCCCTTCTCCGCGATGTTGACCAGCATTACAAGATTGTTACGAGAACTGGCAAACGACTCGAAGAGGATCCGGGATGCGCCGTATGACATTGTCAGCGGCGTGGCGAGAACGACCTTGGGTGTTGACGGGGGGATGTCGGCAAGCAAAGCTTCTGGAGTAGGATATATCTTCAAATGCCTTTACAAAAGATGTAAGCCCAATATGGCACCAGTAAGTGGGCGACTCACCTGAATCGGAGAATCATATTGGCCAAGAGGGCATCCTCTTCCTCTATGTCCTCCTCATCCCTACGATTCCGCCTCTTTCGTTTCTTCCCATCTCGCCCAACCGTGGGCACCTCACCCTCCCTAGTGATCCAACCGCCCATCCACTCCATCAATGACCGCACGAATGCTACGCAATCCTTGCCGGTGCGAGAAACCAGGCAAAGAGGAGCGCGCGTCTTTGCATGCGTCCAGTGTTGATCTAGAATGACTAGCAGTTCTAGAACGCGAGTGGAAGCATCGACCGGAATAAGCACAGAGTTTGAGGAGCGCAACGTTTTGGTTATGGAATCTGCGCGTTCGATCAGAATCTGGGAAGCAGTATGTCCAGCAGCCACGCACCAAGGAAAGCCTCTTCACGATCCCGTCTCCGTACACCATTGACCCCGACTCGCTGCGCATCTGTGATGAGAAGATCTGGACGTCCCAGTCCTTCTCCCACACCCGCCCCACCAGGACGAATCAAGCCTGTTCCATCCAGATGCTGCTCCTTCATGTGGTTCAGCCCAACAGCGTACAGTAGGGTACCCGACGATGCAGAGCGCAGCTTCCATAGGGTTCCTCCGAGCGTGTGAGATGCAGAGAATGCGGTCAGTGTCAACGCCTGCAGTTTCCCGGTGAGGTGCGTTGCTTGCGAGTACTTCAGCGTTGTGATCGAATCAAACGCCTCCTTGACTTCCTCAGTGGTCGCAATACCTCTGCGAAGAATTGTGGTGCCGTTCTCCATCTTCACATCGCCGTCGCCAGAATATTCTTCTGGTACCTCGTTGTCAATATCGACCTCGGCCCTCCAACCCTCAACATCGTCTAAGACTGCGATTCGACCGAGCGCTTGTGTCGGTAATGTTGCAAAGGCCGGCGCTGATAGACCAAGTCTTGCTCGTGCGTACGCATAGAGACCGATGTGGGGCAGTGAGCCGTGGGTGAAGAGAACGAGATCTATTTCAGGGGCATTCCTGCCCACGATTCAAGCAAAAATGGCATATATTTGCATTCTGCATTTGTGTACAAGGTGGTAGCTGGACATACCGTTCGAGGAGATCTAGATACGCCGCCCATAGCCTCTTTGATTGCGCGCCGGAACCCTCCGGCCCCTCTCCTTCCACGCTCTCGCCTGCGCCAAGTCGCCAGTCGGGTGCGCCGCAGTCAAGCAGGACCCGGATGTCGTCAATTTGGAGTAAGTAGCAGAAAGCGGACGGTATTGAGGTGGACTGCGCAGATCCACATAGAGGGGTAAAGACAATCATGATGAGGGGTCCGATACAAGCATAGCACGTTGTCTACGTCGCATGGATCCTTTTGGTGTAAGATCCACGTCAAGCGAGACGTTGAGCGCGCTGCGGAGGACGACGACGGGGCGTGAGTCTAGCCCGGTGATTGCCGGAAGCGGGTACTTTAGGGCGAGCCACGGGGTGAGACCCAACCCCACTGCCTCCTCATTCCCTCCGTGGACGACCGCGCCCCTCGCCCAACTTTTGCATCCATCCATCCTACCTACATCGTTTCTCATCCTCCCTACACGTCCTTCACGACCTTCATCCACGCCAATTAGCCGTCTGCAATGGGTCTCTCTATCTCCAAGCTCTTTGCCAGCCTTCTGGGCAAGAGGGAAATGCGTATGTCACTATCCGTCTACCCGACGCGCGGCTTCGGCGCGAGGGACCATGGACGTGGAAGCTCACGCGATCCCGCTCGCCTCTAGGTATTCTCATGGTCGGTCTCGATGCTGCCGGAAAGACCACCATCCTGTACAAGCTGAAGCTCGGCGAGATCGTCACCACCATCCCCACCATCGGTCAGTATTTCGGACCATATGGACGGGAGGTTATCGATACTGACAACGTGTCTTTGGCGTGTTTCAGGCTTCAATGTCGAGACTGTCGAGTACAAGAACATCTCCTTCACCGTCTGGGATGTCGGTGGACAGGACAAGATCAGGCCGCTGTGGAGGCATTGTGAGTCCGGTTTAATTGCTGTCGTGTGGCCGCTATTCGCCTTATTTGGCATTGCCTCGTTGCACCCTCACCTTCCGCATTCGTGTGATCGCGTGCTGACCATGACTTATCTGTGCAGACTTCCAGAACACGCAGGGCATCATTTTTGTCGTCGACTCCAACGATCGCGATCGTGTGACTGAGGCTCGGGAGGAGCTCCAGCGGATGCTGAACGAGGATGAGCTCCGCGACGCCCTCCTTCTCGTCTTCGCCAACAAGCAGGATCTGCCCAACGCAATGACCCCGGCTGAGATCACTGACAAGCTTGGTCTCCACGGGCTGAGGCAGAGGACTTGGTACATTCAGGTACGTTGTGACCGTTTCCATCGAGGCTGTGCTTCAGGTTTTGACACACGACTGCGCAGGCTGCATGCGCGACGTCCGGTGATGGCTTGTACGAGGGTCTCGAGTGGCTCTCGCAAAACATCAAGAAGCGCGCGACCTAAGCGCCATGACGTCGGTTGCCTGATTATCTGGTTCACGGCCGTATACAACCTGTCCTTCCCCCAGTATTATTCTATCATGCCTGCCTTCCGCTCAACGCACGAACTGAAGCCATGTACGAGAAAAACGTCTCCTTCATGTGCCCGTAACCCCACGTACTTAGCCGTCTTTTGACGTCGCCTCGGCCCCCCATCCTTCGCCCCCGCCTCTCGTGTCACGTTCTCTTGGCTTGGTTCTTCCTCCAATCAGTTCAAGAGCTGGCCTCTCGTTACCTGCGCGTACTTTACGCTCCGTAAATGATAATAGAGAAACGTTTGTGCGCGCAGTTCTGTTCTCAGATGGCGCCGACGGCCGAGTGCGAAGCAAGAGACAAGGATCATAAGGTCATTGCACTAAGCGTGAAATGGTATGCTGAATTCAAGGTATATGCACTTCTACTGTATCTACGACTGTCCGACCAGCTGAGACACCTGAACCGCCTCTCTGCGCCGCCGTTCCGCCCTCTCTCGCTCGGCAGCGACACGGCTCTGCGCGCCTCCGCGAGCCAGCTTGTTCAGAAGCTCGTACAGCATCTTAGGCTGCACGGTGGCATAGGGACCTTGCGGCGGTCTCCTTGATGCAGGCTGCACATACGTCTGCACGGCGTTTTGCAATATGATGGAGGACAGCTAAACCCGGGATGAGATATTGAGCAAGGCGATTGGAAGATAATGCGTACCGTCCGGAACAGACTGAAACGCAGCTCCATACCCGGTCTACCGCGTTTTCCGAACTCTCCTTCGAGGAAATCGACATCGACGAGCAGGTTCGCAATGGCGAGATCGTTGAGCGCCTTGACGTTCGGTCCGACCAGGAAGCCCTGCATTGATTCAGTATCAGCATAATGCAGCAGGATGCATGATGAGACTTACCATGAAGTAGTTGCCGATATAGTCCATCGCGTCGTCGTACAGCCGTTCCCTAAGCTCTTCGCTAGCTCCGAGCGAGTCGATGACCGTAAAGAGCCAATTCACAAGCTCGTATAGGAACATGCTCGGGTTCTTCTCCGGCTGGTTAGGGATCCAGTTGTACTCCGCCAGGTCGAAGAAGTCGTCCAGCTTCGAGCGGATCAGGTTGCGGAGCCGATCGAACGCCTGATTCAGCAGTCCTTGCAGCGGAGCTGGGTTCAGCCGCAGGGACGACCCGCCAGAACGGGCGCGCATGCTTGCGAGCTGCTTCTCGAGCTCGCGCGTGCCGCTGAATAGTCGCTCGATGTTGACGATCACTTGGGCGACCTGGGAGGGCTGGTTGAGCCGGCTCAGCCGTTCGGCAGACTTGCGGCAGATGCTGTGCTCGAGGAACACTTCCAACGTCTGTCATTGTGAGCATATAGTCTCAGTTCTGAAGATAAGACCACACCTTTCGCAGGAGATCGTCGACATCCCGCCTGTTGTCCATGCCGCCTTCCAAGAATGCATAGAACTTGTCGATATAAGTTTGGAACTGGGTTGGATGTGAGCACAGTTCCAGAGCCAACTCTGTAAGCTCACATCAACGCAACACAGAGGGAAGAAGCGCGAAAACGGCATTGCGATGGGCAGCTTTTGTCTGCCGAGCACATTAGAGTCGAACCGATCGAAGGAATACGAGAGCGTACCGTGACAGCTCCTGCAGCTCCTCGGTCTCCAGCCAGCAAATACCGAGCACCCGCGCCACCTCCTCCTCATTGTCGATCATCATCGGCTGGAGGTCGTCTTGCATCACGATCTGCCCCATCTGTCAGCAACACCCCGCATACATGGGGAGAGGAAATGCGCACGTCTTCGAACGCCTGCTTGTACTTGTCTTGGATGATGGTCACGTAGCGCTCGAAGAGCTTGAAGAGGAGGGTGTGGATCTGGGTCGTGTCATACCCGTACCCCTGCAACCATAATCAGAATTGTCCTCTCCCAAGAGCACTAGACTGTTCGTACCTCGAGCGCCTGCGCCCAGTTACCCACGAGCGCCCTGCACCCCTGGAGGATATCCTGGTCCCTCTCATCCCTGATGCCCCGCTCGACCGCCTCGCACACCCTGGGGATGACGCTCCCGAAGAGCTCCTCCACGTCCTTCTGCGAGCGGAAGCTCGAGCTCGCCGTCGTGCGGATCACGTTCGCCTCGATGATGAAGAAGCCGAGGAGCTCATTTAGGAGGTCCGGGAGGGTCTTGGTGAGTTGGGAGGAGGAGGAGAGGCGCTGGGCGAGGATGAGCGCAGCCTGCGTCTTCCGGTCTTCTTGGTAGGTTGTTTGCATCTCTTCTAGCTGGCCCATCGCCGTGTGGATCAGGATGCACTGGTAGAGCGGCTTGAAGTCGACCGTGATTTGGTCGTTGTTCAGCGGATCGACTGCATCGCGTCAATAAGCATACCGCATACGTAGCATGCAAAGTGCTCACAGTCAATCCGCTCGTTGACAGCCCCCTCCACGGCGCTTCCCACACCTTTGCTCCTCCCCACGCCCTCCTTGTCCCGCCTCCCCCTCCAGCGCCTCGAGCGCTGCTCGACCGCCTCGAGCGCCAAGCTGCCCACGAGTCCGCTCGACTCGCGGATGTCGAGCAGCCAGGACTTGGTAGACTCCGTCACGGCCGTCTTGATCTGCGCGCGGAGGGAGGGGAGCGAGCTGAGGAGGTGGGTGAAGAAGGGCGTTTGGGAGAGCTGGGACGGCGGGAGCGACTGGATGTCGTCCAGTGACTGTATCCCAGTTCAGCACTGCACAGGCAGTGTTACAACGAGAGCTTACCCGTAGTGCAGTGTAGTACCGCCCGTTCTTGACCATGTCTCCCACCCGGTTGACGAGGTCGAGCACGCGCAAGCACGCCTGGAGTGTATCGATCGCCTCATCCAAGTGGCCCGCCGTCTTCTTAGCCTGCTGGAGCGCCTTCTTCTTCTTAACCAGCCCGTTGCCCACCTCGCTCACGCTCGAGTCCATCTCACTGATCCTTCCCCTCAAATTGGCAGTGTACGACCGCACGGTGAGCAGTGTCGAGACGGAGCTGACAAAGTCCTGGTAGTTGTCCCCGCATATCCGCTCGATCTCGGCCTCCTTGCTCTCGATCAGCCCGCTGAGGGTGCGCAGGAAGGCCTCTTGCCGGCCGGACTCGTGCACGGACTTGATGATCGGGGCGAGCTGCTCGAGGTTCTCGGAGGGGGAGGACGAGTCGAGCAGGTTGATCTGCGGAGCGGGGTTAGTAACAGCGCCGGCTGTTCCTCCTGAGGTGATGCTCACCTGCTGCAGCTGCTGGTCGATGTCCTGCTGTGTGAACTGCGGTCTCTTTCCCCTTGGCGGCATCTCTGTTACCCTCTTTCAGGTCGCTCGCAGGTGGGAATACTGTTGTACAGTCAAATAAGGCACAGACTCGTCGCGCCTCTGATGTCGTCAGGGACTGTAACGCGGCCGACAGCCTGGGGGACTGCTTCGTTCATCACCGCAGTCCATCACGTGCCCAGTGCACCCGGCTATGAGCGTGGCAATTCACGTGCCGGGTTAGGGAGCGATCGTTCCCCGCAATCGAGCGGTCTGAGCCGGAGCTCCTGCACCCGCACCCGGCCTCATCCTCTAATAAAGCGCTACATCGGTAGGTGGGTGCGCCCCTGCTATCCCCTCGTCGCCCTCTGTTCTTTTGTTTTGTTGCAGAAGAAAGGATGCTCAGCTCTCTGGCCCTCTCTTTGGCTCGCGCCGCCCGCTTAACCGCTAGCAGGCAGGCGTTGCGCTCGGTCACCCGGTGCGCCGCTCTCTTTTGCAACTTCGGATCTTCCTCTAACGCGAGGGATGTACAGGACAATCTCCACCACCGCAGTGCGACGCGAGCCCACGCTCAACTCCCTTTCCACATTCACCGACGAGGAGGAGATGCTCCGGGAATCCGGTACGTCGCCGCCTCCACCTCGCCGCACCTCGTACTCACACGCGCATATTCTGCCCGCAGTCCGCCGCTTCGCACACGACGTCGTCGGGCCCAAAGTGCGCGAGATGGACGAGAACGAGAGCATGGATCCGGCGGTCATCAAGGGCTTGTTCGAGCAGGGCCTGATGGGCATCGAGACGAGCCCCGAGCTGGGTGGGTCGGGCAGCAGCTTCACCAGCGCCATTATTGCCATTGAGGGTGTGTGTCCTTCGATTCCAATTGCGTGATAGCGTGCTGATGTGGGTGTGCGTGGGAAGAACTGGCCAAGGTCGACCCGAGCGTGTCGGTTATGTGCGACGTGCACAATACCCTCGTCAACACCATCTTCCGTACGCGGGGCACCAAGGAGCAGCAGGAGAAGTATCTTCCACGCCTATCCGAGGGTACCGTACGTGCTTCTCCCGGACCTCCTATCGCCTACCAGGCGCTGACACGTCGCTCTAGCTGGGCTGCTTCTGCCTCAGCGAGCCTGTGTCGGGGTCGGATGCGTTTGCCCTTCAGACACGGGCGGTCAAGCAGGGCAACAAGTGGGTGATCAGCGGGTCCAAGATGTGGATCACGAACAGCTACGAGGCAGACATCTTCCTCGTGCGTCCCCCTCCCCAAGCCTCCGCGCTCGCTTCGTCCGATGCTGATGTCCCGCGCAGGTGTTCGCCAATGTCGACTTTTCCAAGGGGTACAAGGGCATCACCTGCTTCATCGTCGAGAAAGACATGGGCATCAAGATTGCGAAGAAAGAGCAGAAGCTCGGCATCCGCGCCAGCTCGACGTGCACCATCGCGTTCGACGAGGTCGAGGTGCCCGAGGAGAACATCATGGGCGGGGAGGCGGCCATCGGGCAGGGGTACAAGGTCCGTTCCCTGCATTCAATCGTCGTACTGGTACTCAACAGAGTGGTGGTAGATCGCCATCGAGATCCTGAACGAGGGCCGGATCGGCATCGCCGGCCAGATGGTCGGCCTCGCGCAGGGCGCGTTCGACAAGGCCGTGCCGTACACGTACGAGCGCAAGCAGTTCGGCAAGGCAATTGGCGAGTTCCAAGGGATGCAGTTCCAGATGGCCGAGGTCGCGACGGAGATTGAGGCTGCGCGCCTGTTGACGTACAATGCTGCACGCCGGTGCGTCCTCCCTGTTCCCTCACAGCGTTGGATCGTGCTGACTGGCGGTGGTTCAACGGAGCAGGAAAGAGGAAGGCCGGGAGTTCCTCAAAGAGGCGGCAATGGCCAAGTACTACGCGTCCCAGGTCGCACAGAAGGCTGCGGGCGCGGCGATCGAGTGGTGCGGCGGCGTCGGCTTCACGCGCGAGACGGGCATCGAGAAGTTCTGGCGGGACAGCAAGATCGGCGCCATATACGAGGGGACGAGCAACATCCAGCTCCAGACGATCGCCAAGCTGCTGCAGAAGGAGTACAAGCAGTGAGCGGCCGCGCTCGGGTTCCGGTTGGCTCACAGGGAGCGGACGGAGTGAAGGCTCGGCAGGGAAATATGCTGCAATCTTCGCACGTGGAGGGGGAAGGTCATGTACATTCACAGCCCATTGCAATTTTATTGTCATATATGGCAATTTTGTCCAACTGCGCGGGGTATTTGAGCCGCATGGTCGAGGATCCCTTCTTACGTGAAGCGAGCAGACTTGCGAAGGTCGCGGAGCCGCTCCGAACGGTCGTCTTCGGAGCACGTGTGGTCCTAAAATCTACCTTTCGCAGCTTAAGTATCGTTCTTTCTTCCTCTGCTGCCCGGAACGATCAGCAGTGCATCTCCTTCCGGTCTGGCTGATCTTGTTTGGCAGGCTCGGTCGCCCCACTTGCATTTCGCCTTGCTCGCTGGCGGAGGGGATCCAATGCAGCAACAATCTGAACATTCTGGGGAGGTGGACCAACCCGGTCGTCTTATCGACTCGCTGTCACAAAGCCGCCTGTTCCTGCTCGAGTTCCTATAACTCGTGGGTAGGAGGAGCGAGTTGGACCATACAGCATTTCGGCCCCTCTCACGCAACGTTTCTGCCTGCGTGCGATGTCCTACCTGAACCCCAGCGTCGTCCAGCCCACATTCCATACCGCCATCGTCGACGAACGATGCCGTGACCCGAGCTCGTTCTTCGTCTATGCCTTCCCGGCCCTCGCGGACGACTCCAAGGCGCCGGACGTTGTCACGTACGGCAACGGCGTGGTGCAGATATACGATAATCCGTTCAATGATCCGTGAGTGTGCTTGAAACCGGGGTTGAAGTGTGGACTGATGGGCTTCCAGGAAGTTTGCGAGCAAGCAAGCCGAGTGGCATCCTCGTACTGTTGGGAAGCTCGTTCAGCCGACTGGCATGACCCACGGCGCCGTCACCAGCAGTGGGTACAACGACGGTAAGACTAGCCCATCCGAACCATACCGTCCTGCTGACATGCTTCGCAGTTATTATTGGCGACATGATCGGCACGTCGCTCAATGCGATCAACGAGGATGGCGGGCGGATCAGCTGGTTCGAAAATCCGGGTAAGACGAGGTCGTCCCAGATGTGGATGCAGCGCGAGATCGGCCGGAACGCGGGCAACTTCTGCGTGAAAGGTCTTTCTCTTCCTTCTGGGTACCTGGTGACAGTACTAAGGAGCGCGGAACAGCTGGACACTTCACCGACCCTTTCAAGCTGCAAGTCATGTCATTTCCGTTCGCCTCCAAGAATACGAAGGTCAACCCGAACCTGGTCGACATCCCAGTGCCTGTCGTCGTCTTCACCTGCCCGGACGACCCAAAGACGGCACACCCGTGGCCGTCCACGATCGCGAACGAAGGCTCCTTCTATGCGATCAAGGATGCTAGGGTCATACCTTCGCCAACCTATGGCGGACTCGACAAGCTTCTGATCGGCAGCCATGAGGGGATCAGTTTGATGTGGTATGATGGCACGGCGTGGGTTGTGGATCGCATCGCTCCCCTCTTGCGCCCGCAGAGCCACTCGCCAGAGGGTATCCTCGCCTTAGACTATGGAAAGGTGGGTAACGATCGCATCGCATACATCGCTGCAGCCGAGGTACGTCAGCTTTCGTACCAGACATCCGAAGCTGAAAGGAGGTCACCAGTGTCCGGACTTCTGCTTGACCATTCACGTCAAGGACACGAAGACTCACGCCGATGGCACCCCGACTCTTAATCCATGGAAGAAGCTCGTGCTGGACAACTTTAACCGGCCTGAAGTGGGTAGACAGGTCGGATCCTTCCATGATCTGATCTGCGGTGACTTTGATGGCGACGGAACAGACGAGTTTATCGTCAGCATCGGAATGGGCTGTGGTTCGTCTTGCTCCCCCAGCTCGTGAATATGACTGATCGACGCTTATAGATCATGAACGTAAGCCATCGCACCAGTGAAATGAGCTTTAATCTTACAGCGTCCTGCAGACGAAGCTGGCGGCATTTGGTATTACAAGCCAATCGATCTTGTGAGCGGGCGGTTCGCCAAATGGAGAATTGGAAACAGCATGTCCGGACATGGCCATGCCTGCGTAGGAGACTTCACGGCCAGCTGCACTCTCGTGAGTATACCGGATGCGGCGGATGATGGCTTTCTGACTGCTTTGATCAGGACATCATAAACATGAGCGTCACGGTTTCCACTCACCAGGCCATGATGGAGCTCCACGTCAACGAGAACAAGAGAACCATCCATTCCATCTCGGCGACCCGCGCCCACAATGAAGTGGTTCTGCATGTGCCAGAACGAGGCAAGGTGAAGGCGTTCGATGAGGTGCCGCTCCTCGGTATTGGAAACACCAATATCACTCTCGTTGTGCTCCCAGCTGGTCACTCTTGCACTTGTCCCCCCGGCTGCGGCATCGGCATCAAGGTTCTTGATGGCTCAGTATCATGGACCGAGAAAGGAAAGCGCATGACACGCACCTGTGTCACGGAACAGAAGCATCAGACTTCGGCTCTCGTGAACCCTTCGAATGCTTTGCTCTTCGCTGACGGTGAAGATGGTGCCATGCTGCTCATGTTTACACCTAACGGCGCGGGAAAGCATGGTCCATACGATGACATGTCGAAGATCGTTGTTCGAAACCTTCTCCCGGACTACATGCCTGAGGACGTGCGGGCCTTGCAGTTCCCTTTCATCCGGGTTGATAGGCTCGACTGGGGCAAGGATGATATCAGGTTCAAGGATTCCGAGTTCTAGTAAGAAAAAGATGCTTACTCTCGGAAGTGCAAGTCTGAACGATTGGACAGCAATTGCACTGGAATATACATCCGTCGTAACAACAATGCAGACGACCTGATTGTGCATATGCAGCTGTGGACGGCCGGCGTTGGTGGGTCTTCGTTAAGCTGGAGGTCGACGCTTCCTGATGTCACCACCAGGTGTTGATTGCGGCTTCCACAACCATGCGGACAAGTCCTTCTGCGAGGTCCACTACTGTCTCTTCAACGGTACAGGAAATGCGGGGATGTGGTGGGCCGGACATGATGATTATCCACCTCCTGAGCCACCGGCCGCACACCTAGACCGCAGCAAGATGCACCATATCCGGCTTCCGAACCATGCGGAGCATGGCCCTCTATGGGACATCAACAAGGATGGGTCACCTATGCACAGGTCGGATGGCCAGATTTTGTATCCTTGGCATGCTTGGTTGGCAGGAGAGGCGACAGATCTGAGCAAGAACTTCCCAGGTCTCAGGCAGAGTTATGATGTGTGGATGGCCTTTGAGTTCCCGTCTGTAAGCATCAGGAGGCTCGCCCAGAAAAACATTGCGGGTATAAAGGCATGATAGATACAGTAACTCCTGGAAAGTTAATCAGAATATATAATACGAAAATTGCGATCCGCTGTTGGTTGTCAAAGCGGGCTGTAGGGTCAAGGTGCCGATGGCAGACGCGGCCGATCATGTGGGGCACAGTCACGTGCTATAAATTTGGCGCGTCTTTGGGTCGGAAGCGTCATGACAGGCGCGTCGTGACTGCGCCCCTTGTCCTCCTCTGTCTGCCATGACTCTTTCTCAATAAACTACGATGCCTATTCCACGCACTACGTCCGACAGGACGAGTGCTTCTGCAAGATCCAACTTCGTTCAGCCTATGATCACTTCTCTGTTCGGTCTTGGGCGAGCATCTGCTGCCAGCAAGAATGGCGCTCACAACAAGCAGTCATCGAAGGAAGTGCATGCCAAGGAGGCTGCCAACGTGAAATCAAAGAAGAGGAAGATACGTGCAGACAAGACGAATGTGCAGGATCCGGATAAGACTTTGGTTGGGTTTGATGTATCTGTATGTGCCGCATCATTCGGCCCATTGACGCCGCTGAACGCGTCCAGACTCTCCAGCCTCTTGCGCCTGGGCAGAGAGCATACACGACACCCCTTCCTGCTGCAAAGCGCAGGAGACTCGATGAAGGCGGAGAAGATGCGGAGGTCTCGCCGATGAGTGCTGCTGGAGATACTACTCTCGTCGTCACACCGGGCAGCGTTTGGGACAAGGTGGGTTTCTCGGTAGCATATATTGGCGCCAAGCTGACCCTTCCCTTAGGGCGCATTCGACACTCCTGGGGGAACGTCTGCGAAGCCGAAGCCGTGGATGGAGCTGGAGAAGGCATGGGAAGGACAGCGGCGCGGCTCAGCCTCTTCCCTGCTGCCGAGCGAGACATTGTCACAGACTTCGCTGGGCTCTTTCGGCTTCTCGGTCCCGCAGCACATAAGCACTCCGTCGAAGAACCCCTTCCGAGCACATGTGTTCTCCGTGGCCTTTGAAGATGAGGATGATCTCGATTTCGATCTCGATGGATCGACCCTTCCTTCTCAGGGTTCTGCTGTTGCTGTTCGCCTCGGTGGTCTCGCCAAACCCACCATCCATCCGCCTCGCTCTCCTTCTCCGCTATCCCCATCGAACCCAACTGCATCGCACACTGCACCACTATCACGCTTGCCGACTTCTCGTCTCATCATTCCATCTCGAAACGTATCAATTGTACCATCATCTCAAACGCAGCCCTTGAGCCCACTTTCACCACCTCTCCGATCCAACGTTATCATACCGTCTTCGCAGACCCAACCAATATCTTCGCTGTCACCAGTTTCATCACGAACATCCAACATCATACCATCTTCGCAAACTCAAGCAATACAGCCGCTGTCTCCCTGCTCTCAATCACAGCTAAGCCGATTCCAAGCATCTCCAAGGACCATGACTCGCGCACTTATCCCCTCTTCACAAGCTATGGAAAATATCGACTTGTTAGCTGCAACGGAACTGGATGGATCGCCCGTTCTTGACCATATCATCCTGCCCCCCGTGGACCAGACACATTCAACGAATCCAACCGCTCCAATACAACCCAAGGCTACTCAATCCCTGTCACGTCATCCGAGTTCAGAGACTTCCTACTATGGCGACTCTGTCGCCTTCACTATGCCGCCGTCCATCCCAGACTCGGCTCTGTTAATGTCTGGGAGCGAGCCAGATCGAGCGTGTGAAATAACACACGAGCTTGTCGACAGTTCGCTCGCACAGAAACTGTTCAAGAGACTTGATACGGATCCTGCCATGATCGACCCAGCGTTTCTCGACAGCGAACTTGCCGACACCGGCCCGCCGGCCATACAGTCCGATCCAGCTGCGATGATCGAAAAAAGTGCACCAGCGCCCGGCCACGCGCCCGTCTTCACAAGACCGGACGAGAACGCAACGATCGGATTTACGATGCCTCCCTCCATTCCCACCGACTCCCTGGCGGTGAATTTGGCTGATTATCTGCCGCTGCTGGATACGTAAACCCGAGTATGGTCGTGTGCTGGCATTGCTGATGATAAGGACAACGTCACTGGAGCGGTTGCTATATGGAGATTGGGGAGCGCTCGATTCGTCACGCACGGACTGCCTGCTGTTTCTGTCTTTCGTCCATACTGTACTTCTGTAGCTGAGATATTCGTATATGTGTACATGGATGAAGAACGGAATGATCCGAATCGAGCGTTACATACGCGGCGGGGAATCGTCGGTAGAATCCGGTCGGTGTCCCTGGATCAAAGTTTGGGGGATCGGAAGGAGGGGGGCCGTGATTGGCTTCGGGGCGAACTGTCGCCGCATTGGGGAATAGGCTTACAGTGACGTCCTTTGCCCGGACGCCACATGCTCCCCCGCGCCCTGTCCTGTCGTAAGTGCGAGAACAAGCAGCCGGGGTGGCAGCGTGCGACACCCCCGAAATGCTTCCAAGCGGCGATCGCGCGGGGTGGGTGTACGTATCCAATACGAGGCTCGCAATGCACAGACGCAGCAGGAAATTCCACGCTGTTCGCAGGGCCATGTCGACATCGTTCATGTCCTGAAGTGGAGGGAGCGCGACTCGGAGCGAGACCCGGTATCCCGCCGGGCACATATATACTCCCCCCCTTGACGCACACTCGCTGGCTCTCTCCTTCCTGCCCACTCCCTCGCTGTATCTTTACACTCCGCGTCTGTCGCGTTCACTAGACTTCCTCCCCCCTACATTTTCAGTTTACCACTACTCCAAAATGGTGTACCACAAGACCGTCACGCTCAACACGGGCGCGATCATGCCGACCGTCGGGCTGGGCACGTGGAAGTCCGCGCCGGGGCAGGTCGAGCACGCCGTCGAGTATGCGCTCAAGTCGGCCGGGTACAAGCACATCGACACCGCCTACGACTACGGCAACGAGGCCGAGGTCGGACAGGGCATCAAGGCGTCTGGCGTGCCGAGGGGCGAGATCTTCCTTACCACCAAGCTCCCGAACGCGCAGCACGGCACGCCCGAGAAGGCGCTGGAGGAGAGCTTGGCGGCCCTGGACACGTACATCGACCTCTGGCTCATGCACTGGGTAAGACCGACACTCTCATAATGCGTACACGGCGCTAACAGTCTCCAGCCCGCACCCATGAAGGGTGGCAAGGCCGACAAGTCGATCAACTGGATCGACACGTGGAAGAAGATGGAGGCGATCTACGAGAAGAACAAGGACAAAGTCCGGGCCATCGGTGCGTTTTGGCGCATATATGCTTGTTCCAAGGCGGTTGCTGATGCGGAGGTCCAGGTGTCTCTAACATCGGTATCAAGTACCTCAACGAGCTCCTGAAGGAGGCGAAGATCGTCCCTGCTGTCAACCAGGTTGAACTTCACCCGGTATGTATTCACCTTTTTATTGGACAGCTGCTTTTCTGATATCCCTCCTCCAGTCCTGCGCTCAGGAGGACCTTGTTGAGGAGTGCCGCAAGCACGGGATCATCGTGACTGCCTACTCGCCTCTCGGCTCCGACAACTCCCCGCTCCTGAAGGACCCCGTGGTGTCCAAGATCGCCGAGGCTCACGGCGTCTCCACCGCTAACGTGCTCATCTCTCTGCAGGCGAACCGGCCGGGCGTGACGGTGCTGCCCAAGTCGGTGACGAACGAGCGGATCCTCGCCAACTTCAACATCATCGACCTGACCGACGAGGAGATCAAGGAGCTGAACGATATCGACAAGACGAGGCACTTCCGCGCGTGCAAGCCCCAGTGGACCGGCTGGGGCTCCCTCGGCTGGGCGGACCAGGAGTAAGCGCTCTGTTGTTTGGTGACCGTATTCGCTGTATCAGTGGCTCCCAAAATAGGGATATGAAATCAAAGATATGATGGTTTAGAGTAGCAGGTCTGTGATTAGACTTGGCCTCTGTGCTCAGGGTGTCAGGGCAAGTGCCTTACAAGGTGAAATGCGTTGAGAAGAAAGTCAGCGTTCGGGTGGTAGCCGAGGTGGAAGACTCGTCGGAGGACCCTGTTGCCGAATCCGAAGGGTCGTCGTCCTCTCCACACCGCCGGCGGAGGCCCGCCCGGAGCCACGCGCCTCGGGGTAAGAACCGGGTGGTGCCCCCACTTCATTTCAACCCGGTCTGCTAGGCGATCCTCGACCGTCGCTTTCCCTATTTCCTTGATTGCGTCCCAGAGCAGCCTACTGTGATTCCTGATCGAAATGTCCAAAGGACCTCATTACATCGGCATCGACGTGTGAGCCAGCGCGGCATCCCACGCAGCCTGCAACTGACCCAGTACAGCGGCACCGGCTCGGCCCGTGCAGCGCTGCTCGACGCCTCCGGCAAGCTCGTCGCGGACAGCACGTATGAGACGCGCACCTGGCGAGACTCTCGCGACGCCCGGATCTTCGAACAGTCCACGTCCGACATCTGGGCTGCCATCTGCCGCTGCTGTCATGATGTGCTCAAGGCAAGCGGGGTGGCCCCGGAGGATGTTAAGGGCGTGGGGGTTGACGCGACGTGCTCTCTGGCTGTGACGGACGAGAAGGGCACACCGGTGTGTGTGACTGGGGGGAAAGAGTGCGGGGGCCAGGGGGAGCGAAATATCATACTGTGGGCGGATCATCGAGCTGAGGAAGAGGCGGCCCTCATCAATGGGACGGGGAGCAAGGTGCTGGAGTATGTCGGTGGGACGATGAGTGTACGTCCCTCAAGGGAATTTTATGAACATCCCCTGACATGTATGCTAGCTGGAGATGGAGATCCCGAAGATCCTCTGGCTCAAGAAGCACATGCCTGCCGGCCAGTTCTCCAACTGCATGTTCTTCGACCTTCCCGACTTCCGTGCGTGTCCAGCTCTCCTCTGCCTAGTCCAGCTGACACCCCGCAGTGACGTACAAGCTCACCGGCTCGCTCGCGCGGTCCAACTGCTCCCTTGTATGCAAGTGCTCCTTCGTTCCCGTCGGCGCGGAGGGCTCCGAAGGCTGGAACGCCCAGTTCTTGTCCCAAATCGGGCTGGAGGACGTCGTGAAGCGGGAGTACGAGCAGCTCGGCGGCACCCCGGGGACGAACGGGCTCATTCTCACCGCCGGACAGCCAGTTGGGACAGGGCTCAGTGCACAGGCGGCGCAAGAGCTCGGGCTGAAGGAAGGTACCACCGTTGGCAGCGCTGTGATCGACGCCTACGCGGGGTGGATCGGCACCGTCGCTGGACGGTATGCGGAGGGCAGCAAAGGTGGGCTCAGCGCCCAGCCTAAGCTGGGCGACTCGAGGGGCCGCCTGGCGGCCATTGCGGGGACCAGCACGTGCCATATCGTCCAGAGCGAGCAGGGCGTGTTCGTCCCTGGCGTGTGGGGGCCGTATAAGAATGCGGTCTTCCCCGGGTGGTGGATGAATGAGGGCGGGCAGAGCTCTACGGGACAGGTATGGGCTGTTCTTAGATGGCTGGATTGACAATTGACGGTTGTGGTAGCTGATCGACTTCATGATCAAGACGCACCCCGCGTACGGTGAGCTGAAGAAGCTGGCTGATGACAAGAAGACCAACATCTTCGACGTACTGGCCGAGACGCTTGAAGAGCTGAAGAAGGAAGCTGGAACAACGAGCTTGACATATCTCACCAAAGACTTGCATTTCTATCCGGATTTACATGGTGCGCATTGTAGTTTCTATGATGAAGAAAGCCTGTGCTGACCCACACCAGGCAATCGGTCCCCACTCGCTGATCCAAAGATGCGCGGGTCGATCGTCGGACTCTCACTAGATGACGGGCTGGGTGACCTCGCGCTCAAGTTCAACGTCACGCTCGAGGCGATTGCCCTGCAAACACGGCACATCATCGAGGAGATGAACTCTCACGGGCACAAGATCGACTCGATCTATATGTCGGGCAGCCAGGCGAAGAACACAGCCCTTATGCAGCTGTTCGCGGACGTGTGCAACGTCCCCGTCATCCTGCCACATTCACCATCTGCGGCAGTTGTTGTAGGCGCGGCGATGCTGGGCAGGTTCGCCGCTGACGTGGCGGCGAAGAGCGGGGATCTGAAGACGCAGGGGGAGGCAGAGAAGGTCAGCGAGGAGACGAAGGAGGACCTCTGGCAGATCATGGTCGACATGACCCAGCCCGGCAAGCAAGTGTCGCCATCCAGCTCACCTGCCGACAAGAAACTTTTGGATGCGAAGTACCGCATCTTCCGGCAGGCGATCGAGATTCAGAAAAGCTGGCGAAAGATGATGGAGGACGCGTCGAAGTGACCAACAACAATAATGTAACACGTTGCAGGAATGAAATGCAATGCACTCTCAATCAGGAACTCCAGGTTCACGGATAGTTTGCAATCATAGGTCGTCATAGAAGCCATGGAAATGATGCATACATGCAGCACGCATATATTTTGTAGACCCCTACTACTGCTACCGCTCGCCACCTCATACCTCCCGAATGACCTGGGTACCACGGAGAAGACCAGTCTAGACCAGGAGAGTGAGCGGGACGGCAGCTTGGTAAGGTAGACACGACATACCCTGCGCGCAGCAATAAGACCGACTTTCTGACCGGGCACGGCCTGGCGGGAGATAGTGGAGGCCTTGCCGATATGCTGGTGGTTTCCACCACCGTGAGGATGGTCGACGGGGTTCATGGCGACACCACGAGTCCTGGGCCAGCTGTAGCGCTTCGCCTTGTACTTGTGGAAGGCACGGCCAGCCTTGAGCAGGGGCTTGTCCATACGCCCACCACCGGCGACGATGCCAACGGTGGCACGGGCTGAAGCGACGATGGTCTTCTTGGCACCGGAGGGGAGGCGGATACGAGTCTTGCCACCATCGGGATCCTGGCCGATGATGGTGGCGGAGGTGCCGGAGGTACGGGCAAGCGCACCACGGTCACCAGCATGCTCCTCAACGTTGCAGATGATAGTACCTTCCGGCAGCTGGGAGACGGGAAGGACGTTGCCGACAGCCAGCAGCGCCTTCTTACCGCAGTAGACGAAGGAACCAGTGGAGAGGCCCTCAACAGCGATGAAGGTCTCCTCACGGAGCTTGTAGCGGTACGGGTCGCGGAAAACAACGCGAGCAAGGGGAGCACCACTGCAAATTGTCAGTATACTGAGTTGAATAGCCTGCAGAAGCGGTGCGCACCGGCCAGAGTCGTGGATGATGTCCTTCACGATGCCCCGGATGTACCCATTGCGCTCAGCGAAGTCCAGAGGTCGGAGCTTTGCCGGGTTCTTGTTGTGGTGCGTGTGGGACTTGAAGATAGCGTGCGAGCGCCTCTGAGCGCGAATGACCCGACCCATTGTGCGTTCTATGGGAAGATGGCAGTCAGCATTCCATGCACTTGAGGGACGATATTGCAAGAGCAAGGCCGGGACGTCGAAGGGGTCGGCCAAGTGCATCCATCCATTCCACCACCCATCCAGCACACAGCCCATCCATCGCCCCCTCTTCCGTCTTGCCAACAGTCGTCTCGACATCGACCATGCCTCCAACGTCCGTCTGAACAGAATTCTGGACAGGGTACTCACAGATATCGCCGGTGAACGGTCTCGAGGTCGGTAGCCAAAGACTTTCAGTCAGCGAGGGCGACCTCCTCCAAATGTGAGCGGAAGCATTCCTCTTTCCCGCACGGAAGCGAAAGGGGGTCGCTGTATTCGGAGCCGAGCACCCAAGTCCGAGGCGCCCGCAAGGATGTACCTCTTCGCCCAGGTCCATCACTGTGGGAGAGCTGGACTGTCTTCAATTGGGAATAAAACCTCTAATCTGTACATCGTCTTCATCCACATATAACATGGCTAGTGAAACTGCTAACTTGTCCGGGACGGCGGAGAACCCCTCTGTTGACCTATCCTTGTTCACGTTCACGCGTGTGCTCAATGAAGGCAGGTCGCGTCCGACGATCTGTCCATACTGGTGCTGAAGATGAATGTCGCCAGACCCACACGCGAAGACAATAGCCATTCTGGGCACATACCCTTCATCTTCTCATCAGTCCGCACTCCATGCAACGGACACGGCTGGACCGAGCAGCGCCTCCGAGAGCCAGGCCATTCTGATCATGAATAAGACGCACTTCGATTCGGCATCGATAGACGAGTACGTTAGGAGTGACATAGGGGAAGTGAAGGTGCTGGGCATAAATGATATAGTAAGCATGGACTGTATACTTGCCTGTGGGCTGCGATTGATGCGTCGCGATAGTACAACTGGTTGCTTGGCTGGACCAAGTCCAGTACGGAGGCTCCACGCGGAGCAGACGTGAAGATGACACTTATTCGGGACGCGACAGAAGTGCACATCCGCAAGGTATGTACGTATGGAACTTGTGTAGACAATGTAGACTTACTGCTGATTCAGTACAGTCGGCAGAAGATGATCATGGTGCACGAGACTCCAGAGCTCTACCGCAGTGTTGTGGTGCCATGGGTCGATGCCATCCCTCCAGAGCGGATACAATGGTGCATTTCATTCTCGCACATTTACCCGTACAATTTCTGATGATGGATGTTGTGGCAGGGTGCATAACATCCTTGAAGGAAAGACTTCCGAGACCATCCTCTCCGCGACGCCGACCCACGTCCTTCTCCCCGACCTGAAGTGGGACCAGTCCACCCTATCCTCTCTGTACCTTGTCGCCATCATCCGCGATCACACCCTTCGTTCGATCCGGAACCTTCGGAAACCACACGCTGCCATGCTGAAAGAAGTGCGGGCAGACGCTCGACGAGTCGCGAAGGAGACATGGGGCGTCGACCCAGGCCAGCTGAGGATGTATTTCCACTACGTGCCCAGCTATTGTGCGTGCTTTCTTGTGCCACGACTCTGTTGTGCTGCTACTCACCATGGTGCAGATCATCTCCATATCCACGTGACGGCGCTGACCCTGTCCATGGGAGGGATGTCAGTCGGCCAGGCCCATCTGCTAGACGACGTGATCTCCCTGGTGAGTTCTCGCTAACCCCTGTCGTAACCTAATGTGGTCTTATCGTCCTGTTCAGCTGGAGCTCGACCCTGACGATGGCCCGGGGATCATGCAGCGAAGAACGTTGACTTATGTGCTTGGGGAGCAGCACGGGCTGTACGAGGGCATGACAAGCGCACAGGGCAATCCGGAAGTTGTATCGTGATTTAGGGGGCCGGGGAGTGTATGCGCCCTTCGGCGCACATACTTATACCTAGCTGTATGCGACTACCGGCATGCAACAATGCGTTAGATTGCCGCATTTCCGGATTGCGCTTCACGATATGAGGAGAGTCGTTAACCCTGTCATTGAAACAATGCCTGTATGCTACAATTTTGCGCTGCTAATAGTATAATGAAAAACCCCGAAGCCTCAGCCCAGGCCGCCTAAGCTACTTCCACAGTCATCCCCTGCTCGATATGCGGCAGGTCGAGCAGTTCCTCTCCTCCGCGCTGCCAAGCCCTTTCCCAGCCAGCCTCCCACCCAACCTCACTCTCCCTCCTGAACAGCACCTCGGCCATATCCCGCACACTCTTGCTCAAGGGCGTCCAGCCGCTGCCGAACTCGCGTTCCGTGGCGGTCATATCCGCCGAGTAGCGCGGCACTTCCCGGGCGGCCGAGGCGGAGGGGACGGGGATGCGCCATGCCTCGCTCGGGAAGTGTGTGCGGGCCAGAGCGGCGATCTGGGCGTTGGTGAACGCGCCCCCGACGACGAGGTACCTCTTCCCCCTGGCTTCCTCCCGGCCAAGCGCCTGCACCTGCAAACGCGCCAGGTCCCTCACATCGACAAACAGCGGGAAGCGCGTATCGGGCACCGAGGCCATGGCCCCGGAGAGGAGCTGCCAGGCTTGGTTGACGCTCTCGCCCAGCTGGGCGGGGGTGAGGTCGTCCAGCGGCTGGGCGGGTGGACCGAGCACGACGGGCGGACAGAAGGTCGTGAGCGCGTAGGCTGGAGCGTTGAGCGCTGCGAACTCCCAGGCGGAGCGCTCGGCGAGGGTTTTGGTCGCTAGGTGGAGCTCGACGGGGTCGGAGGCGGAGAGCGCGGACTCCCAGGTGGCCGGGTTCCAGGAGGAGGGCGTGTACCGCCTGCCTGGGGCGGCGGAGGGGTCCAGCACGGCCCCGAAGGAGGAGGTGAGGACGACGTGCCTTACGCGGGGCTGCTTGGCCGCCGCGGCGAGGAGGGCGTGCGTGCCCTCTACGGCGGGGACGAGGAGGTCCATAGGGTCGTCATATTCGAGCGCAAAGGGCGAGCAGACGTGGATCACATAGTCCACATCGCGCACCGCCTCCTCGACCGCGCGCGGGGAGGTGAGCGAGGGGACGATCGCCCACTCGATGGCGGGTGCGCAGGCGGGGTGCTTCTTCAGGAAGGCGCGGGCGCGGGAGACGGAGGGGACGGCGGCTTTGACGAGGTAGCCGCGCTTGACCAGCTCGAGCACGGTGGCGCTGCCGACGAAGCCGGAGGCGGCGGTGACGAGCACGGTGGGGGCAGTAGAGGTGCTGCCGTAGGTCATTGTGTATGCGTTGTTGTTGGTGGTGTGGTCGTGTTGGTGTGCGGTGGTGATGGGGGGAGGGGCGCTGTGGGGGGGATGTGCCGAGCTGCACCCTGTCCCCTCCAAGTTATATAGCATCTCACCTCACTCTCACCTCACCTCTCCCCGCTCGCCCGTTATCTCTCGGCTTTGTAATTCCCGCGCGCAGCGTTGCGAAGGGCGCCCACGGGCGTGCCGGGCGCGACTCATCGGCCCTGGGCGGCGTCGGCGCGGGCCCACGGGCTTTGGAAGCACGGGAAGGAAGCGCGGGAGGGCGAGACCCGCGTCACCCTCCGCGCTCGGCTGACTGAGCCTGGCCCGCGCTCTGACTGAGCCCTGCGAGGCCGGCGACGCACCCCAGCCCCCGGGCCCAACGAGCACAGCGCACCGCCGCGCTGCGCGGGGCAGGCCGCGCCCGGCGCCCGCCCGTTGGTCGACGTGGCTGGCCGGGCGCGCAGGGGCCAGACCACCGACGATGGCCCGGGTGGAACGGCTGACTCAGCGCGCAGGGCGGCGAGCCCCGCGTGGACCCTGCCCCCGCCCGCGGAGAACGTCATCCCGTGGCTGGCGAGGCAGCGGGTGCAGGTTCCACGATCCGACCTTCCCACGGCGACAGCCAAGAAGATGCAGAGTGCGGGGAACCGTATCGGCTCTAAGGCGCTGCTCTGGACATTACGCATCGTCGTCGGAATTTGCGGCTCGGATCGTCCCTCCGGCGAATATTGATGATGTTGTCGGCATTTACGAGCGAGTCGGATACAGAGTAGCTGGAAATGAGACGATCGTGCGGCTGCGTGTTGTCGTCGGAGGTTGGCTATAATAGTTGAACCATCTCGCGTCACGCCATGACCGTTGTCGGACACAGGCGGCTGCAGCCATCATCCATCCGCCTCAGCTCGTCCTGGATAGAATGCCGTTTCAACACCGATGCTCATTTAGCCTCCTGTGGCCTCTGGGAGCAGTATTGTATGCTCCGCGGTATGCTCGTTCCCTTTCGTAGTAAGAAATTCGTCACATCCCCCCGCCGCGCTATCATAGCCCAATTTGCCAACACCTCACACCTCGATATCCTCGAGCATCGTCCCCAGCTTAGGCAGCCTCAAGTACGCATCCAGCCCGTACCCGTCCAGGCTCACAAGATGCAGCCCGCCCCGGAAGTACTCGGCGTAGATCTTGCTCATCGGCAGGCCGATGCCGAGGTGCGTGCGGCTCGCCAGCTCCGCGTCCTCCTCCACGCCCGTCTCCCCCCCGCTCCCATCCCCGTCGGCCGCGGGCGCAAGCTGCTCTTTGACGGTCGCCATCACCCCGTGCCTCCGGGACGCGGCCTGTTTGAGCGCTGCGAGTCGGTCGGATGCAAGGCGCGCCTTGTTCCGCAGGTGGGAGAAGGAGTACAGGTCTGAGGGCGAGTTGATGTCCGCGCTAGTGAGGCCGCCGCCTTGGTCGGAGATACGGATGTGGACGTCGGTGGGGGAGTTGACGAGCGTAACTTGCACTGGGGGCAGGGTTGGGGGGGAGGAACCCGGTGAAGGATGGGCGAGGCGTGTGAAGCGGAATGACTGCCGTAACTCTCATCAGCCCCGCATCCCCACCCATGCGAAAGACAAAAGGAAGGAGACGCACATTCTTGAGCAGCTCGAATATCGGGTACTCGAGATGCTCGCGGATATACGCAAACTTGGTGTCCCGATCCCCATCAATGTGCACCTCCGGCCACACCCTCCCCTGTCCATCCGCACCCCTCCTCTGCCTGAGCAGCTCCACACAGTGCCGGATACACTCCCCCGCGTCCAGGTTCGTACTGATGATCCCTACATGATCTGCCTTCTCCGACCCGGGAGGCTCGCGCCCCGCCAGGGAAGCGGAGAGCGCGACGTGGTGCTGCGCGAGGACGCGGCGGGAGATGCGCGAGACGAGCATCCGCCGGAGGACGGTATCCAGCAGCTCGGGGTCAAGGTGCTGAGAGGAGAGGGAGAACCCGAGCGAGAGCGTCGGGATCACACTTGCGCTGTTTTCTGAGGGTCAGTGGGGGAATCGGACGGGGAAGGGGGGAGGGGAGGTACGCACTGCTCATCCAGGATCGTTTGTAAGAACCCGCAGAAGCGGTCGTTGTCCGCCCGGGTGTGGATGGGGGGGTAGGATCGGGTTCTGTCCGCCTATCAGCGGAATTCAGTGCCATCGGAGCGCAGGACGAACCTCTCGAATGCGCTCCAGTACAACTAGGGAATTGATCAGCAGCAATGCCTTGTATCATATCAGTGGGGTGACGCACCTCGTACACTTTTGCGACCTG
Organism: Calocera cornea HHB12733; assembly: GCA_001632435.1. Lineage (NCBI taxonomy): Eukaryota > Fungi > Basidiomycota > Dacrymycetes > Dacrymycetales > Dacrymycetaceae > Calocera > Calocera cornea. The sequence goes on along the minus strand of KV423918.1, from coordinate 35,857 downwards.
TTCCTGCCTGACGACCACGAATGGTAGCGTTTGGAGATCCCGTATGCGATGTGCGAGCCTCACGGGCAACTCGGTCCTCACATAATTTGCGCTCTGCGCCCCGCACCACATCAGCCTTCCATCCCGGGTCCCTCCGCACACACACGCACCTTGATGAGCCTCTCCTCATTCATGCTCCTGCCGAAGAAGATCAGCTGCCGGAGGGAGAGCGGCTTGCTCTTCTTGCTCGCGTAGAGCTCGAGCTGCCGGTTCCGGTAGAAGTGCGTCGGGGCGCGCGTGCTGGACGTGCTCGGCGTCGGCTGCGGAAGGGAGAAGGTGAGCGCCCGCCGAGTGGGGCGCATCCTGGGCTTGGCTGCCGCGGCTTGGTTCCTTCCTCCGCTCAGTGAGCTCCCGATCCGGCCGTGGCCCGTGCGAGCTGGCGCCGAGGAGGGTGAGTGCCTAGCGCCGGGGTAGGCGGGTAGGATGCGGCGGGCGCGGCGAGGGACAAGGGAGCCAGCAGGCGGTGTGGGGGAGGACAGGGCACGGTGGGCGGGGAGGAGGGTGGAGCCTTCGGGCTCGTCGTGCGACCGGGGAAGTGCGCTGCCTGGATGCGGCCCTTCCCCGAGTCACGGTTCTTCACGTGCAGTTACGTAATGTGCACCCTAGCTGTTACGCCGCCCAGCCCGTGCGAGGCACATGCACCGTGCGCACGGGCCGATCAGACCACGGTATCCGCCGTATGGGATAATACGGAAATCGGATCGGTGGTCTGATTTGGGTACAACGGGTACGGCTACAGGATGTTCTCGCGCCGCAGCACGAACATGATCGAGAACGCCGACCGCCGGTCCTTCTCCGCCCCGACCCAGTCCAGCCGGTCAGGCGGCGGAACCGTGTCCGTCCCGTACACCCAGTCGTCCTCCGTCAGCTCGACATCCTGCTCCTCCTCCATCGTTTCATCCTCCGTTGGCTTCTCATCACCAGCATCAGCAAGTACCGCTTCCTCTTCCGCTTTGCCCCCTTCGGCCCATGCCTTCTCCTCTTCCACCGGAGTCTCGAGCGGCTTGTCAACCTCCATGCTCTCCCCCTCCGCCTTGTCCTTCTGGCTCTCCGACACCCCATTGACATGCACCTCGACCTTCTCCCTCTGCTCATCCACTACATACAGGTTCTCGAAGATGTCCTCCGCAGAGGCTTCCACCCACAGGTTCTCCTCCAGCGCCGCGACCGTGCGCCGCGCACCTGGGGAGGCGGGGAAGAGCCCGGCGAGGAAGGAGGAGAGGAAATCGTTTAGTTTTGTCACGTCGCCGTCTTCACGTGTCGGCATGTGGACAAGAGGTAGATACTCAGCCTATGTAGATGTTCAGCTTCAGTGGTCTGGTGGAACGGAACACCCACCTCCAGGATCATCCCCTTCGCGCCTCCCGCCGGACTCGACAAATTCCCAACCCTCACAATCCAATCCGACCCAATATGGAAGATGAACCCATCAAGTGTCAGATGCGGTGCGTTCCCCGCCGCCTGCCACGCGCGATTCCACGCCTCCCTCTCCCCGATCTGCCGTCCGGGTATCCAGCTCGCACGCAGGTTCATGAGCAGCATGTCGAGCGAATTGGGGGGCTTGAGCGTGACGAACGTCGTGCGGAAGTGCGCGGGCTCCTCGTCCTTGAGCATCGCCATCCGGCTCCTGGCCGCCTCCTCCGCGCCCTTCTCCGCGAGCTGCGACCGGTACTCGCCACGAGAGGGCACGCTGCCGTCCTCGAGCCAGACGTACGTGCACGGGTCCGCCGCGCCCATAGGCGTAACGGTGTGCATGATGCGCTCGCCGCGCGTGCCGGAGGAGGTCGCCGCTGTCGAGCGGTACGTGCGCATGAGGAGCAGCCAGCGCCCGCGGTGCACGCCCTGAGAACGCGTTAGTACGTTCCATGCCATCCGATGGCCGCACACGCACCCCCGTCCGCACGATCCGTTGGCACACGATATCAAGGTCCTGCTGGTTCGAGTTGGACCATCGTGCCAGCCTGCTCTCGTGTCAACCACCCCATCATCCCCATTCAGATCGAAAGTACTTACCCAGTGATACCCATCACTGCCGTATTCGCGTTTGCATGGGCGTGTGTTGGTGGCGGATCAGGACCGAGTTCAGCACCGAACGGCGACCTGCTTTCAGGGTCTCATCGCTATGTACGATTTTCTGTGTGTATGCGCCAAGCGCGTCATTTGACCGCGAGCATGCCACACGGTCTGGATCCTTTCCCATCTGTTTACTAATCATCTGCCATCGTGCCGACATTGTATCATATCCCGCTGCCGCTGCGAGACGGACACGGTCCGGTAGGCTGTCGGCGCCGAAGTCAGACACCCCGTCCGCTGATGCCGTCCGTCCCGCGCCTTCCGCCGGGCTTCGGGGGAGAGGCTTATCTCGATTCTCTACATGCCTTCTCCGCACGCTCTGCCTAACTGTTGACTACCATGTCTTCCATTGAATTGGCCGACCGGGCCCAACACGAAGGGATGTCAAGCCGTACCTCTGTGCCGGAAGTCGTTCTCCAACCCGAAGGCGAGCCAGCCAACGACGGGCCGACGCTCACCAAGCGCCAGGAGTGGGCGTACCTTGGCGTGCTGTACTGGGCGTACTTTGTCTGTACGCTACCTGCATTGGGATTATGCTGCTTCCGCTGCTGCTGATGTAGGACATCAGATGGTTGGAACGATGGATCCACGGGCCCGATCCTGCTGCGAGTGCAGGCAAACTACCACATCTCGTACACGATCGTCTCCTTGCTCTTTGTCGGGACGTTCATCGTAGGCTATTCACCTTCGCCGCTTCACCCTGTGGCTGACGAGAAGTAGGGATATGTCTTCTCCGCCGCGCTGACGGTCCCCTTGACGGACAGGTTCGGCTTTGGCAAGATCTGCTCCCTCATGTCCATGTGCCAGGCCGTCGCGTACGCACTGATGGCCTCAGCCCTACCCTTCCCAGCAATGGTAACCGCCTTTGTACTGAACGGATTCTCCGTGGGCTGCCTGGTAGGATCGTCTTACCTGAAGGTCGGAAGGGAACTTATCGTCCAAGACTAGGGAGCGCAAGCGAACGTCCTGGTCACGCATCTGCGGAACTCGGAGAACAAGCTACAACTCCTCCATGCCTCCTATGTCCGCAGTGCTTTCCACTCCCATATCCCAGGCTGATATCTGTATAGGGTATTGGATCCACCCTCAGCCCCCTAGCGGCGACCTTCTTTAGCCAGGCGACGCATTGGTCCTTCCTCTATCTCATCACGGCGTGCTTCGCCCTTGTCGGCTGCGCGCTCATCAGCATCGTCTTCCGCCTCCGGCGAATGGAAGACCTTCTCGGTATCCACGCAAACCCAAGTGCCGAAGAGCAAGCGAACAGGGACAGCAAGCTGCAACAGCTTCTGCGCTTCAAGGCCGTCCACCTGCTCGCCTTCTTCCTGCTCTTCTACGAGGGCCTCGAGGTCACGATCGGCGGATGGATCGTCACGTACATCACGCAGGTGCGGGGCGCTGGCCCGTCAGCGGGCTACATTTCCAGCGGCTTCTGGGGAGGTGCGCGACGCGCTTGTCCAGGTGACTCGTAGATCCGCTGACCCCCCTGCAGGCCTGACCGTCGGCCGACTTGTGCTCATGTGGGTCAACAAGAAGGTCGGACCAAGGCGGGCCATCTTCCTCTACCTCGTTCTAGCAATCGCGTGCGCGCCTCTTCTTCTTTCCGCGAAGATTGTCCCTTACAAGGCGCGCAGGATGGAAGTCTTCGTGTGGTTCGTCCCATCGGTGATCGGCGATGCGATCGCGATAGCGGGTGTTGGGCTGGTTCTGGTGCGCGCGCTTTGTCGCATAACGGGAAGCATTTGGCTGACAATGGTCTAAAGGGTCCCTTCTTCCCTCTCGTTGTGGGCACGGGCAGTCAGCTGCTGCCTCGCTGGCTCCTGGCCGGCAGCATCGGATGGATCGCTTCTGTGCGTACTTCCACGATCCCTTTCCATGCTGTGCTTCTTGTTGACCGGCTCTCTTTTAGGTCGGCCAGGGTAGGGAATTGCCGTATACACCATGTACGAGTGCTCATACTCTTAGCAGTTGGCTCGGCCTTGTTCCCATTCTTAACTGGTCTTCTATCGCAGAAGGTGCGGTCCTTGTTATCCGAAGCAGTGTGGCGCCTGACTTCTCTTCTAAGTTCGGAATCTCGGTGATTCAGCCATTGTTAGTAGCAATGATGGCTTCTTGCATTGGGCTCTGGGCACTAGTACCTACTACACCACGCAGAACAGATTAGTCGAGCTCTTATCTACTCCAGAAATCTCAATCATGTGTTTTTCCCAAGATCCGAAAAATCCGAGTTCATCTAACCGCTTTAAGGAAATTATCCACCGGGCATCGGCGAGATCTCGGCCTACGGTGTTACGAGAAGAAGCGCTTCCGCGCCTCGCCTGCACCGCTCGGGTCCACAGGTCTCTCCTTTTTGCAGCATTTAACTCTCTTGTCGAACCAAGGCCTCGAACCATTCGCGGCATGGCCGTCGACCGTCCGGGGTCAGGAGGCTGAAGTTCCGTAGCGCATCATGTTCAACACGTTTCCGGCCCGATGCCGTGTCATACGTAAGGGTTTCTCCGAAGCTTGACGGACATTCCGGCCAGTGCGCCTGGCTCAGCGAATTATCCGACGCCGTCTGCCCGCTTGATAATGTGTCTTCGACCACCCGTACCCTGCACGTTTGCGCGCCGTTCGAGCGCTTGGACATCGCCGCACCCTGACCGACGCTGCTAGTCGGTCCGCTGAACCGTGAATCTCCTCGCTCCCGCCTCGGTCGTTCCGCGACACGCGCACTTCTCTCATTTTTTTTCTGACTTCCGTATTATCGGAGGACAGGTCCCGCTGTCTTGGGCATTTATATGAATTCGAGATGCGCTATCGAGCGCAGATTGAGGGAAGTCACAGCCGACCTTGTGACGAGGATGCCGGGCGACTCCTGACTCAATCCCGTCTTTGTGATAACCGGCCTGCTATACCAGGCGGGAGCTCACCTTGGAGCTCCGGTATATGAACTAGCCCATTTCGCAAGGCCGAAACTGCTCGCTCCGTCCCCAGCTATGGCAGAGACTGCTGACGCCCCTACCTACATTGAGCCTGCTCTGGCGGTCCCATACCCTGCTCACCCACGGACGGGCTCGCGCTCGACGGCTAGGCGACCCAGCTTTGCAGCTTCCTTCACTCAGGCTACTCGTGTTACTGCTCATGATCTTCCTGTACTGGGCGACGGTGACGACATTGAGCTGATTAGTGTGAACTCCAAAGCGCCTACTGAGAATGCCCGCTCTGAGACTCCTCCCGCTGACGGTGGGGATATTCTTCCCGAGGGACCCAGCGAGAGGAAGCTCTTCCTCTATGTGCTTGCCTGCTGTTGGTCCGTCGTTGTTAGTACGTACAAGGGGACTAGGCCGGCAGCGCTTTTAAAGCTCATTCTTGCTCAGTGGGTTGGAATGATGGCTCGACCGGACCTCTCATTCTGAGGATGGAAGCGTTCTGGAACGTTGGGTTCGCCATCGTCTCGTTGCTCTACGTGTCTAGCTTTGTGGTATGACGGGTTTATCTCTTCTAGTTCCAGGGCTCAGATGTGACTAGGGATTTGTTGTTGCTGGACTTCTCAATGTGTGGCTGGCCGACAAATTCGGGTTTGGCAAGGTGCGACCATGAGTTTTTTCTCCTGGGACTCGTTGTTCAGAAGTAACCAGATGGTCGTTATCGGGAGTTGCTGTCAAGTATGGCATCTGGTAGCCTCGAGATACTGGTCGGATTCTCACATCGCTTTAGCTTATTGCGGCTGTCCTCGAGTCCACCGAGCCTCCGTTCCCCCTCTTCGCCCTTGCTTTCGCATTCAATGGCTTTGGCGGTGCCTTGATGGTATGAATTCCTTATGCAATGCAACTGATGGATGCTGAAGGGTGACAAGAATGCACACCTCAATGTTCTCATCGCTTCCATGCCCGACTCGGCTCCCAAGCTCGGTATCTTACACATGAGCTACGTACGTGGACCGAGTTCCAGTGGTGTCCATCGGCTTGCTGAATCATGTGTCTTGTAGGGAGTTGGCGCCTTCCTTAGCCCATTCGCTGCCACTCAGTTTGCGCAGATGTCCCGTTGGTCCACAGGGTACATCGTCCAATCGGGTATGGCACTGACTGGTGTCATCGTGTACATCGTCACATTCCGTTTCAGATCGGAAGAACGTGAGTCGCCTTCACGGGTTGGTCAATGGATTCTCATTCTGCACAGAAATTCTCGGACCCGGAAACGACGGTCCTGTGGAGCCCGTACAAGGCAACAAGATGCACCAGATCTTCCGTCTCTCCACGGTCCATGTCTTGGCGTTCTTTGTCTTGATCTACGTTGGCTTGGAGGTTACCCTCGGTGGATGGATTGTGACCTATCTCGTTCAAGTTCGCGGGGGTGGACCGTCTTCGGGATATGCGTCCAGTGGCTTCTTCGGCGGTATGTGCTCGACTGTCATCAATAGTGCGATTATCTCAATGTGATGCAGGACTTGCTCTGGGACGGGTGCTGCTTCTCTGGGTTAACAAGAAGCTTGGTACCAATCGTGTTATCTACATCTATAGCACTATGGTTATTGGGCTCTTGATGATCGTATGGTTCGTTCCTTCCGTGCTTGGCGATGCAATTGCAGCGGCGATGATTGGTTTGCTGCTTGTAAGCCAACCACGTCTGCGCTGTTCAGATCGAGTTGACAACTCCCTGCAGGGACCGTTCTACCCTCTAATGATCGGTGTCAGTCGTCAGATACTCCCACGCGGGTAAGCATACATATATGCACCGTAAGAGCGCCATACTAATATCGAATGAATAGGCTTCTGTCAGGTGCGATCGGCTGGATTGGTTCCTTCGGTCAGGCGGGCTCCGCTGTCTTCCCGTTCATCACTGGTGCGCTCGCACAGAAGTATGGTATCAAGATCCTCCAGCCCATGCTTGTCGCTATGATGTGTGTCGACGTTGGTCTGTGGGCGGTCCTTCCCTTCACTACGAGACTAATGACCTAACTCGGCGTAATGTGTTGTATGTTTGGTGGCTCAATGTCGGCGTAATGGCTTTCCTGTACCCCGTTCTCTCTTCATACCATTTGGACTTCCTAACTACCTCCGATATCTGTTTCGCTCACAATGCTTGTAATGCACACCAATCAGATCGAACAAGAATTTCAATTTTGGTCATAATTCCATTTAGTTTTCATACTCGATATGTTGTCCCGGACCTTCTGCACTTTTACTCCACAGAGCGACCACGGCGGACAGACTACACAAACGGACGACTGGGATGCGATACACACGAACCACCGGCCGAAGCCACGCGACGCACATGAAACCACGGACGGACTCAGCCACGACTGAGACGGAGGGGAGGGAGGGGGATAGAATGATACAACGCTCGGCAGGGGTTTCGATTTCTTGGGTTTCTATCATCAGGCGCTTGTTCACAGCGACGCGACGTTCGTAACGGGCCAGGAGTAGGACCTGTCCGTCCGCTTGTAGCCGTACCTGTCGATGAACTGGTCGAGCGGCTTGGGCCCGCGGGAGCCGTACGGGTACGGCTCGGGTATGGGCGCCGGCCCCGACTTGCCCTCGATCCAGTGGAGTATGGGCGTCCAGATTTTCCATGCGACATCGAGCTCGTCATCACGGACGAAGTTGGAGTGGTCGCCGTGGATGGCGTCGAGGATGAGCGCCTCGTACGCCTCGGGGATGACGGCGTCTGTGAACCGCCGCTTGTACGTCAGGTCCATCTCCGTCGGCATCGCCCGCGTCTCCATGCCGGGCGTCTTGAGGTTGAGCTTGATGTAGATGGCCTCATTCGGCTGGATCCGGATGACGAGCTCGTTGCGGGAAATGTCCTTGAAAATCCCCTGTGTAACGTCCTTATACTGGATGCGGATCTCGACCTTTGCCTCGTTGAGCGCTGATCGGATGCATCAGTATCATCCAATCTGAGATCCGGCGGCAATACTCACCTTTGCCAGCCCTGAGGATGAAGGGAACACCCTCCCATCGCGGGTTGTGAATCCAGAGCGTGGTAGCAGCGAAGGTGGGGCAGTGCGAGCCCTTCGGCACAGTGTCGTCCTCGAGATAACCGGGCTTGCCGTTGGCGCCAACGTACTGTCCGAGCAGGGTATCCTCCTGGGCGACCGGGGGGATGGCACGGAGCACCTTGACCTTCTCGTCGCGGATGTCCTCGGCGGAGAAGGAGACGGGACGCTCCATGGTCAGGATGGACAGCACCTGGAGCAAGTCTATATGCGTGATTTGTCAGCATTCCGACCGCGAAGCATGCAAGCTGCACCTACGATTCTGCAGGACATCACGGATAATACCGAACTCATCAAAGTACCCGCCACGGCCCTCGGTGCCGAACGGCTCCTTGAACGTGATCTGAACGTTGGAGATGGAATTCTTGTCCCAGGACGGGGTGAGGGCGGCGTTGCCGAAACGGAGGACGAGAAGGTTCTTGACCATCTCCTTGCCAAGGTAATGGTCGATCCGGTACGTCTCGTCCTCGGTCCACACCGCCTTGAGCGCGGTCATCATCTCACGGCACGACTGGAGGTCCTTCCCGAACGGCTTCTCGATTATGAGCCTATTGTGGCCCTTGGTGGAGTAGGAGTTGTTGCGCAGGTGCGTCGCCACGGTTGTGAACACGGACGGGGGCAGGGCCATGTAAAAGATGCGGTTGGCGTCCTTACTGGTGTACTTTGCCTCGATCTCCTCGAGGTGCTTGGTGAGCGCCTGGAAGGACGCGTCCTGGTCGTACGCGCCCGCGACGTACGATGAGAACCCGGTGAACTCATCCAGCTTTTTCTTGATCTCCGGGTTGTCCGCGCCCTTGATGTGCACCGTCTGCCGCCTGTGGAACTCGGCGAGGTCCATCTTGGTGCGTGCATAGCCGACAATGTGGACGTCCTTGGGCAGGTAGCCCTGCCTGTAGAGCGTGAAGAGGGCCGGGAAGGTCTGGCAGGCTTATCAGCACGAATCCCGGCTGGTCAGGCAGCATATAGTCCGCACCTTCTTCTGCGCCAGGTCACCAGAGGCACCGAGCACTGTGCGGCTCGGTATCAGAATCCGCACCTCTGCGCACGGAGGAACAACGCACCGACGATGATGGTGTCCTCCTTGAGGGCGACGTGGGAGCCCTCCATAGACGGGATCGTTCCGGACATATTTGGGGTTTCTAGGGAATTGGCTGGGGGAAGGGAGGGATGTGGGCTGCTAGGTGACGGGGATACGATGTTGGGGGAGTGATAATAGTAGTATGAGAGAGCGAGTGCGGCGAGGAGAGCGAGGGAAGCAGAGAGGAGGGGGAGTCTGTTGAGCTGGAGGGGCATAAACCGGTGGAGGGGGTAACTCTCACCTGTTATGATGGCCGTCTGGGAGATGATGCTAGGGGACGACGATGAGCGGAGGGGACTAGCAGCGAGGGAAGGGTGAAGGACCGGGATGGGTGGGGTGGGGGCAGCCTCCACTTACTTAATGCTTTGGGCGGGTCAAGGGCGACGCGGCGTCTGATGGGCTGGCTGTGACAGGGGAACGTCTGTGTGTGTACACGCTCCTTCCCAGCGCTGCTGACTGACCGGGGACAGTGCGCGTCCTCCCCCTCCAGCCCGTGCTGCTTTGTAGCGCTGCCGCCGCCCACCCCACGCCCACACCAGCCGGTTACGCAATGATCCGGAGCCTAATTCCCTGTCCTATTCCCCCTGGAGCATGCACTAGTTACCCCGTCCACACCTCGCTGTTCCCACTCCCCCGAGGGGGACACGACAGCGACAATCGAAAATCGGTCATCACAGCCCTCCCCGCGCGGATGATTATCCCCGATCATGAATAGCAGCCCAGCGCTGTCGGCGACTCCGGCGCGTGCCACCTGCCACTTATCGCGCTCAGAACGCTGGCGGACACCTGGCCACCTTCGCCTCCTTGCAGGAGCACCCTCAGCCCGCCCCTCGGCCTCCCGCCCCCGTCCTTCTGCCAAAAAGCTTATCTGCTGTATTTTCACACGAGCGGCATGCTGCCCAGCTCGTGCCCCCTATTCCCCGCGCTTCTGCCAGCAGAACCCGTTGCCCTGCTGACCGCGGATCTACCGCCGTTTCCCTGGCATTATTGTTACCGCCCCCAACCGGGTAGGGGTTATAAGCGCAGCTCGGACAGCAGGCGACTCCTTCGTCAATAGATTATTATTACCGAGCCAATCGTACATCGTACACCGTATCCCGGAAAATTCGAGAACTACCCTAACTATCGGTCGTAACTGGAAGGCATGCACCGTGGGCGAGAATACAAACCCGAGACCATCATAAAGAGGAAGGAAAGACGGAAACACACATCCCGTGCACTGATTGAGACGCCCCGCGCCTCCACTAGTACCGAGAGTCGACAATGTCGCTCTTGGATCGCAACAACTTGGTCGGCGTGGACAGCGATGCGCGCGTGGGTCGCTGGAGCGACTTCTTGTTAATGCTGAGGACATCGTTCGACAGCGCAACAACAATGTTCTTGTCGTTACCGAACTTGAACTGGTCCTCGATAATCTTGTCCGCGTACCTGGCGGATAATCATTGTCAGTACGGTCCCACCCGAGACCAAGCGGAGAAACGTACTGCTTAATCTCGTACTTGTCCAGCTTGCCCTTTTGGACTTTCTTAAAGTCCCAAGCGATAACAAACGGACCGCTGCTGGTGACGATGGTTGTCTCGTCCTGGTCCGGACCAGTGTTGAACCTGGCCGGCGTAAACGATACTTCCGACCCCATGTACGCAACGTGCTCTGGCCGCAGTTGCAGCCTCTTCGGTATTGGCTTCGAGTCCGCAGGGAAATTGCGATCAAAGCCGAGTTGTCCGCTGTACCGTCCAGCACCAATGAGGGTATCCACGACCATGAGGTACGTTTTCGTGGTCGCCACAATCCATCGACCATCCTTCGTCGTGTCCAGACCGAGGATAGGATCACCAATAGCTGGAAGAGCAGTCTTCGCATTCTTGCCAATCGTGTCGAACAGTCGCAGTTCGCCCTTATTGGAACCAACAGCGACTCGGCCGTTCTGCGTCGTGGTAACGGTAGAGAACTGGTTCTTGGTGACGTATTGCTTGGTCTCGCTGTCAACAATCTTGTCACCAGACTGGCGAGGGTCGATCCGGAACAAGGCATTATGAGATGTGCCAACCAACGTTTGCTGACCAGTCAGCTGCGCAAACTTGGAGTCTGGAGCAATCTCGACAAGGCTCCGGTTCTCGTCTATCTTCCACTCTTCTACGACCTTCCCACGTTCAAGATCCATGCGGAAGAGTGAATTCGGGTTCTTGTCATCCATCAACAGCATCGTATGATCGCGATCGTGCAGCATGACTTTCTTCGGCGTGAAGACCTCTCCCTTGGGAGTCGCAATCTTGTTGATCGTCGAGGCGTACTTGATCTTGTCATCGTCGGTGTGCTTGAAGACGCCAATCTTGCTGCCTCTCACGACGAAGGACCGATCGACGGTGTGACCGACCGCAAGATGCGAATTGGTAATTCCTTTGGCGCTTTTCATCGCAACCCTCTCCTCGTCATCGCTTTCCTCTTCGTCATATGCAGTCATGACTGCGACCAGGTTAGCATGCATCCACAACACATATAATATATGCGCACCTTCGTCATCAATATCATCTTCGTCTTCTTCGTCTTCTTGCTTGGCACGCTCTTGCTCAAGCTCGTCCTCCGCCTCGGCGTCCTCCATCTCAATATCCCCATCCTGCCAACTAGAAATTGCGTATGCTTGGTCGTCCTCCTGTATGCGTTGTCAACGATTATCATTTATCAGAAGAGCCTCTGATACCCACTTTGATCTTGCCCCATTTCATCTGGTTCAAGGTCTCCCAAACGCAGATGTTCATACGATCCTGGAAACGCTGATAGCCACCCGCCTCTTCAAACTTCAAACACCAGGTCTCCGTCCCCGTTTGAGTGAAGTTGTTCCACGTGAAGGAGAGGTGGACCTTTGACCAGCGAGCGTTGATGTCTGCAGACACTCGGTGCGCCAAAATAGTGTTATATCCGCCCTTTCCATCAGCCTCCTTCGCCAGCATCCAGACTGCATCTATGTCAGGTGAGAAGTGACCCTTGAGACAACTGTACGTACAAATAAAGTCATCTGTGTCCACGAGCTGTGCATTCACCACGCCCTCTCCCACAAATCTCCCCTCTTGAAGATTCCAGAGGTAGAGCTCAGCGGGCTCCTCCGATAGAACCTCGCCCCGATCAAACACTGAGGTGTTTCCTGGTCGCGCTGGCCGAGAGGGAGAAGGGGCGGCTGGAGATGTGAACTTCTGGAACGAGCTGACAAGTTCTTCATTCGCGGACTTCTCCTTGATAGCCCGAGTGTGCGACGCAGGCTCGATTGGACGCCCTGGACTGAGTATAGTATTCAACGGCAGGAGCATCCTGGAGGCGAGATGTACATACGTATAGCGAAGCTCTTCAAGTTCCGAATCACTGACATCCTCTGAGGTCCGGTGATACTTGCGCTCGAAGGCAGCCTTCAGATAGTTGACCTCGAAGAAGTCCACTGTAGCCTTGGTAGCGCCGTTTGCTACAAACTCGAACACGTCGCCCGCAGAATCTCTCCATACAAATGAAGGCTGTCCCTCATATGTAGATTGCCGAAACTCGAGCTGCTCATCGATGAGGAAAGAACGTTCGGAGTCGTCTGGAGCCGAGGTGAGCAATGTACTACGCAGTCTCTTATGCACCTAGAACGTACCATCTTCATCTTCATCCAACACCTCTCCTCTATCGAAGACCCTGGATATCGCAAGCTCATAGTGAAACTCCTGGGACGTGCGCCGGATCGATGCCATGGCGGCCAGATAGCTGGGAGGCGCCCGTTGAGCTCACGGGTACGATACCAAGACCTCCACTCACATGCACTCCCGCGAGCTCCTGATTTGATCTTGCCGGACAAGATAAAGCGCTCCATTCTGTATTTGTGCGAGCTCCGATGCCTGCGGGTCGCCTGTTATCAAGGTCAAATTGATGACTCCACTCCTCGCAACGTCGGTGCTCTCACTCCACACTTTCCCAAATACTATGGATATGAAGGTCAGAGATTGACGCGTCAAAACGATAAAAACACTCACAATTCCTTAGCATGAACATCTCGGGAGAGGGTCGTTAATGTGTCAAGTTAGAGGTCAGACTTCGAACGTAAAGGGGGCAAGATGGCGGTATATGCACAAGGAATGAGGGCGGTCGGGTGGCGTCCAGGACGCGAGGCGCGTCATTCAAGGGTCACCTCCGACATGACAGCTTCCGTAATTGCTCCCGCACCATTGAGTTCTTTGGTTCTAGTTATGGATTCGGAATAATAGCGCCCCGGTGCGCGCGAAGATTTTTGTTGGCCAACCTCTTCAAACCTCACCAACAAGTGAAAATTGAAATCAATCTTTGTTTTCGGGTATCTACTAATCTACGGTATGGTCCAGCGGTCTACCCTATCTCTACAGCACACGTCGCGCAACAAACCGTCAACTCGTACACTGCCCCAGGCTGCGAGTTACCTGCCTCGACGAAAGTACATTGGAGCCTCAAATGGCGTGCTCCAGTATTGGTTGTGGCAACGTCGCGACGCCCGGGAGCCCCTCCTTCTTTCCCGCGCAGGTCTCGCACTCGCAAGCGAACCGCCAGCCTCTGGCCAACCTAGTGCGACGCCTACGACGTGCATCCTCTTCCGACTCGTCTCCGTCTGCATGAGTGTAAGTGTATGCCATAGTAAGCTCTTCTCCCTTGGAAATGGCGCGGTTGGCAACTAGGTGGAGCTCGTTTGTTCCAGTTGGAAAGGTTGGACGAACAGAAGGCGAGCAGGAGTGCGTGAGCTGCAATGTAGTGCGAATGAGCAAGTCAGCATACGGTAGCTACCCTTTGACGATAGCAACGTACATTTGACGAGACGCGGTATAAAGCAGAGCCGATTTGTCTGTTTGTACCGTAGGGTGTACGCGACCACTCCCAGGTCTCAATATGGCCCTTCGGCTCCGGCTGCAAACAACATCAGATGCAAAATTCGACCATCAGTCGACACGACATACCTTGTCATCCCGTCCGCCTGCGAAAGCCACACCGATTGCATTATAAGCCATCTTTCCCTTCATCATCAAGTACTTGTCCAGGGACACAAGCTCCTCCAAGCCATCGACGGCCTTGCTCAGAACATCTTTGAGAAGATGATTTTCCAGCATCACCATCTCAATCGGCTTGATATCAAGGTATTTCAATCGCTCCACGTGATCAAAGAAGGTATAGTTTGGTGAGCCAGCAGCCGGTTCAGGAAGACGCGAACGCTCCAGCAAGCTGAGAGGTTGAGGTTCGAGCTTCTTCACTTCTTCTGCAACCTGCCTTGCGCAGAATCGAGCAACCAACAAGACCTGCGTCCAATTGGAAGCTTTCAGAAAGTCAGCGAACGCTTGCTGATAAGCCCGTCGCTCGATCTCGGCTTCTTCACTCCGCTCCTTCTGATCCAGGGCAACTCCATCGGGTACCCGTGGACCACGGCCGAAGAGCAGGTTCTGAGATTGAGTGCTTGCTAACATTTCGCACTCTCCTGAGCAGTATGTCGACAAGAGAAGGTCGTGCACCGGGCTCAGAGACTGGAAGGGCAAGATCTCCTTGAAACAATGTGAGCAGTATCGTGAAGTACCCTACACGGAGTTCAGTTTCCATACTTTTGACAGAGATACAGCAAAAGAACAACCTCGAGATCCATGTCTAGTTGGGCAACCACCGGATGTTCCTGCTCGGAATGTCAAGACGGACTTTCAGGCGACAGTCAGTGTCCTTCACCTTGTATATTTCCTCACCAGGCTGCAAATCTTTGGTAGCAACGAGGACGATTCTCCGAGGGCCCTTCTCTGATTCTCCCGGTTCTCCCAGCTGAAGAATTTGCTTTACCTCGACATTCATATATGGCGGTGGAAAGTAGTGGTAATATCCTTACGTGCTGTTAAGCCCTACATGCACAGACGAAGGGGGCGCCGTGCTCACCTTCTGCGCGCTCCCGAGTCTGAAGGACGTGGATCAAAGGAGAGGGGGGAGCACAAAAGCATTGCATTAGATCAACATTGCACATATTGGAAACAGAGCAAACAGAAGAAGAAGTAGAAGACGAGATGGCGCATCGCCGATAGTAGTCCGGCGACGCGCATGATGATGCATGGAGTCCACATACTTCCCACCAGCTCTAGCGCTTGCTCAGGCCGTTGGAGGGGTGACCGTGGCAGAGGCACCGTGCGAGCCGGGGTCGGTAAGTGTCTCCCACTCTTGGGAGGATGCCTCCGAGCGCTCGTCCCCACTGGCGCCGCTCGCGCTTGCGCCTTTGCGAGCGCCACGACGGGTGGCGGAAGACGTGGAGGACGCAGACCTCGCACCAGATGCAGCACCCGCAGTAGACGTAGGTGCATCATCGTCTACCCCTAGATCGGCAGCCACGGTAGTCGTACTCACGTCCATGCTGGTGAGGTCCATCACAATTTTGAATATGGGTTCCGGAACCGTCTTTTGGTAGATCATAATAAGCTCCACAGGGGAAGGATAGACGCGCAGCGCGCGATAGAAAGACAGCGCTGCCGGGACATAGAATGCGGGTCCTGGGGCAACTCAGTCAGTAAGGACAGCAGGAAAGGGGAACAATCCACATACCCTGGACAGAAAGCTGCTCGCCCACCCCGACATGCTGCATAAAGTATTGCTCGCGTTCCTCGGCGGTTGGTGGCACAGGCTCAACCTTGATCATTTCGAGCGCCTCCTTCAAATCCTCCGTTTGCTGTTGTTTAGCCCGCTCTTCGGCAGCTTTCGCATGCTTGTGGATCCTCTTGTGCTCCTTCCCTGTATTGCACGCTGAGCATCATCTCGTACTGCCGATATGCATTACTTACGTATCTTCTTTCGGAAGGCAGGGTCGTTTCGGCGTTTGGAGTCCCACCATGCGGCGTAGGCGATGCTGCTTATTGCGACGGTGGAGATGAACACGATAGTCGTGTACTGAATCACCTTGCTGACCATGGTGGGCAAGAAAGTGATAGGAGTAGGCAGGGGCCCGTCGTCGAGCAGAAGAGTCGACTATTTTAGGAGACTGACGGAAAGGGGAGATCGACGGACAGGGAGCGGTGGGAGGGGTTGGTGGACGGGCCGAGCAGACCACTCGCGCGCAGAAGTGACGCGCAACCCGAAAATGTACACGGAGCCTTTTCGAAGCTCTGTTCGCACCCAGACCCAACTGCCCCAACTGTGCGATCTCTGGAAGTGACACCTCTATCCGCCTGGAGTCATGGAGCAATAGAGATGACTTGCGTGGGTTATCTAGAACAGATCATGCGAAGACTGCTGCGAAAAGCGGTACCCGATAAAGAACACTACTAAATGGGATCCAAGTAAGTTATGCTCATAACTATATGTACACGGGGATGTTGCTTGCGTGGAACGAAAACGAAAGTGCTTGCGTGAACGTCATTATGTGGATATGTAACCATCGACCACCATTCCCGGCTTGTCCGGTCTCCCAAATACGGTGTCGAAAATCTCGCGTCCATCTCGGGGTAAGGGTGATAGCTTGTCCGCTTCTGCCATCCTCCCCTCTTGCACGGCTCGATTCCGCCTTGACCGCTCCTCATTCCAGAGTTGCTCTAAGACGCCGATAAGATTCTTCAGCCCGAACAGGAAGCCGATGTCGGGAAGCTCCGGTCGATGCGGAGGGAATCGCGCATATAGAAGCCCGGTGACAGGGTCTATGCGAGGATCGTACCCAGTACCAGCGGAAAGATCCACAGTTCCGTCAGCTGGAGAGGGAGGTGGCTGAGGAATATAGTCCTTTCCAGTAGTTGTATGTGCGAAATCCACAATGCGGATATCCAGTTCTCCCTTGCGTTTCCTGCAGACTCTGGGATCCTTGGCGGGCTGTCCGTTCTTGTCGACATTCGAATTATGATGGTGCCCATGTTTATCGGTTCCGTTTGTCGAAGCTGTCGAAGCCGTTGACACGATCTGCTTCGGCTTCAAATGAGCGTCGGTACCCAGCTGAGCGTAAGCCTCTTGAATCTGTGGCTCTCCATCGTACAAGAGCAATAGGCTGCATCCATAGAAGCGATAGCCTTTGAGCTGGCTGATAAGGCGAGCCAAAGAACACAGCTTCTGGATCATCGGGGGCACGTGGTAAACCAACAGCTTCTCGCCATCGTATAAGAAGCGCGCCAGGGAACTGGGGAATTCCTCTGTCTTGATCTTCCGCCCAATATACTTGTCCTGAGAGTAGAAGGCGCCTTTGAGTTTATCCCAGGCCTGCATGCCACAGATTCGCACGCCCAGTGTTCGGCTGGTCGTGCGATCGCACTTCGCTCGTTGACTCTTTTTCTTGGCGGGCAGAGCGTCGACACCATACTGTCTCGTACCCATCTTCAGATCGCATACACAAGGCTTTCTCAATCGCCCGGTCAGATCTTCGAGGAGAATAAAATGTTCTTGGCGGGTGACTTGTGGCTCGTTCGGTGGCGGAACGGAAATCGCTGGTGAGTCCAGCGGGGTATGTATGCCGTTGACAGCAGCCTCGGTCGTCATGGTCTTCCGACTTTTGCGGAAGCCTTCGCCAGACAAGGGCGGCTTCCGCTGATAGTCAGCCACCAAGCCCTCCACGTCCTCCATCTCACCGAAAACGCCAGGCGCTTCAGAGTTTTTCGATTGCATGTGGCTCTGGAGGTGGCCAGCACTCTGTACACGCCTGAGATGATGCTCTTCCTGTAGCAGCCTGCCCATGGCACCTTTTCCACTCCAGTTCGTGGGACTCGGGTCTTCAGAATCACCAGACGCCTCGGTATGGGTCGCATCAGTCCTGACTCGGTCCGTCTTGATCTTTCTCGCGGCATCGGCCGCCTTCTTCCGGTACCGCCGCATGATGGTACTGAAGACATGATCCCTAAGGCGGGCATTGACAACGGTCGTGCCCAAGCCTCCCACAAAGGCTTGACTTTGGCTGGACGTGGGAGGCGCCTGTGGAGCCTCTGGGAGAACAGTCGAGCTGGCCGTATTTGTCATCGACAATTGCCGCCGCATTCTTTCACGAGTCCGTTCCTCTTCGAAAGGCACCCCATCGGGGCTCGCGCTCCTAGCCACTGGCTTCTGAGCGAAGTCCACTTCCGCCTCTGAGTCCTTTACTGGTAAGCCACCTAAGGCGAACGACCTCGATAAGCCCCAAGATTCGGGTCGGGGTGACGGCCGAGGCGTGTTGGAAGCCGTGTTTTGGCCCGAGACCGACTTGCGTGGTGACAGTGGGGGTGGAGCTGTCGGGGCTGCAAGTAACCAGGGAGGAAGCATGTGTATGTTTTGCTGCAAGACTACCTCCGGGAGCTCTTCTTCCTGTGCCTCGTCAACAGGAGGGGTGCCTGGATGCGACGACGTCTCCAAATGTTGTTGAGCGCTTGACGATGGCAGTAGTACAGGCTCGCGTACGACACTACTTGACCAGACTTGATGCATGCCAGGTCGAACGAGAGCTTGCGCGTGCTCAGCGCTCGATGGAGAATTGCTGTCTTCGAGATGGCCAACGTCACGCTCGTCGTCCATATGATGCGCGTGGTGATGGACCCGCCGGTAGTTGACAAGCATGACACCGAGATACCTGGGAATGAACGCAAGCAAAGCTGGCGCTTCACGCTCCACCGCCTCATAGAAGACATTCTCCCTGCTGGCAAGAGGCTGCAGCCGAGTTAAAAGTGCGACAAGAGAACTATAAACGCATTGCTCACCTTGCACACAGCGCGCTTAGTAAACTTGTAGATAGCACTGTGGCCCCCAACCTTGTTTCGAAACGGGCGCAACGGTACAGGCCGAAGCCACCTGCCGCTGTTGGGACCATCCATGTCGAAGATCGGCTCCTCCTCAGGGCTGTAGTGGTCGCCGTTGACGTTTGAGGTTGATATATGCAAGGCACTCTGCAGTGCGCGAGGGTGGTCCCAAACCTGGGATGTAGCGTGGTCTGACCAGGACCCTTCTCGAAGAGAACGGTCACTCGAACTTCGCCTGGGCCTGCCTTCTACACTCGATCGTCCATTGGGTGTACGATCACGTTCGTAAGGGTGGCGCTCGCGGGAGGAGCCCCCGCGCGAATTAGGACGGCTTCGACCCCGCGCTGAAGTTGTGTCATCGCGACCTTCCACATCGCGAAGAATGTCCGGAGTGCTTCTTTGATGGTGCTCCCGCTCTCGTGAGGACTTCGTGGTCAGGGATGGCTTGCTACGCGAAACAGCTCTCCTAATAGGCACAGTGTTCATACGTCCCAGTCGTAATGACAACCCTTCCTCGAACCGTGCGTTGTTGTTGGCTGAGCGAATATGTGGCATGGCCATAGAGTACTCGACCGGTTCGCCGGAGTGGTCTTCATCGGGAGTAGTTGGTAAGGACAAGTCCGCAGATTCCGACTCCTCATCATACTGAGAATCAGACTCCCATTGCGATTGCGATCCAGAATGATAGATATATCCTCCGGACCGCAATGACCGCGCTAGAAGAGACGCAGAAGAGCCTTTGCGTGACATCGATTGTTGGTGCTCGTTCGAATGGTCGCGCGGAGTTGCCCAGGGTCTATGTCGGTCGCTATGTGAGGACATCGACGAGGCAGCTCGTGTATCGCCCTCGCTGTCGTGGTGGAGTTCGTCCTCGTTGTGCGAGAATGCAGAGACACTTTGCCGCACATCGTGCCACGATGACCAAAGCGTTTCGACCTCTCGACGAAGTCTTGCCCGGAGGAGTTGTAGCCTCTTTACGCGTTGCCGGATGAGATTAGAGAGCTCTTCTTCTTCCTTTCTTCGTTCCTTCTGAAAAGCTGCGCTAGCAATAGCGACGAGGTGTTGAAACACGGGGTCTGACGGCGTTTGAGAGGATGGTGGGAACAGTACGGGTAGCTGAGGGAAGCCGAGCTCAACGGGTCCGCTCGGTGTGTCATCGTCCGCCTGGGCGGCTGCGACCGAGTCTGGCAGGAGCAGAGAGAATGCAGATGAGAATCGTGGCGAGGATTTAGCAGCTTCCATGGATACATTGGTCTTCATTACTTTGGTCAGCATGCAAGCTGAGGACCACCGCACAAGTAATGCTTACGATACACCCCGGAGTTCCAAGGTTCACCTCTATCCACCCATCGGCACTTCTCGGTACGTCGTTCTCAGCGAAGTCCCTCCCAGAAGCGGTCGCGGAGCTCCCCGCAGCGCTATCCAACGGCCAGGATAGCGTTTGCACTGCGCGGTACACAGGCGTTCGACATGCGAGGCAAGTCAGCAATGTCGAGCGCTTCGCGTAGCGATCCTGTCCCAATGGTGGCTGGACCGCTAATCGCGTGCTCATGGTTAAGTCGGCGTGCGTCTGTGATATGGGTGAGTATTTGGTCTCTACGCGCTCAACCAGCGCAGAAACACACTGTTTGGACGCCGTCATGACCAACGAAGACCCTCCGCCAATGGACCTCCACCACCGTGTCTTGCGCAACACTGGCGTCGTCTATTGGTTGCTCGTATAGCCTGACGTTCAGACATGGACATGCAAATGTCGGGTCGACCATCAAGCTGGGAGAAAGAGGAGAGGAAACGCAGAGTAAGCAAAAGTGAAGGCGATATGGGTACTTGTATATGACATAGTAGAGCCCACAGAGGAACCCTTGGCCAATGGGCGCATTTGGCGCGGCGACCGCGCTATGAGCCCTCGCACGTGCCTGATGCGGGGGCAAATTGTTAGACACACGCACGCCCGTAAAAGGCGCGCCCCGACCGTGCCAGATCTTTGCTCTTCGCAACCCATTTTGGTCTATCCAATCGTCACCCCTTCCATTCAGCCTTTTTCGCCCCATCCCGACCGGTGGGAAACATGAGGCAGAGTATACACCGTGTTTCCGTCATCGCCCGTTAGACCGGCGAGAATACAATGCGGGCCTTCCCGCTGACGTCCGATCAATTACTCGAGCTCCTCTAGTCAAATTCGATTATCGCATTTAGGTCGGCTTTCTATCACCAACCCACTCTCTGGTCAACATCAAGTATCGGCACGGGTTGACTCCACTCAGGGCACTGGCACCGGTCGGACCGCTTCAGTAGCGTCGATGTTATGTATGGGCTCTGCCACAATCAAGCTCGCCATTGAATCAGACACAGAACCCAGGGGGGGATCTCCGCAGTGGACGATTTGTAACGCAACCGGAATGCAGGGATCGATTTCATCAGCGTTCTCAACAGTGAAGCCCTTCACAACTTCGCACGTGTCTCAAAGACAAAATTGCATTAATAGCCAAGCTTAATTTGGTTCGCGCTGGCTTGGTGACGTTACCTCCGGTCGACGGGTTTTGCTGGCCATCTTTGCCTTTGAGCCTGAAAATGCAGACCCTGCACGGCAAGGAATGCTGCAGAGCTGGCACTTTTTGCAACGTGCCTGATGCTGCGCCGTGGGACGCGTCAGCAATGAAGGACGTCCTTTTGGCAATGGCACCATTGCAACGAGGACAGCCCACGATAGGACATTTCTAATGCCTGCCCAGTGAATGGGCTACCAACGTCTATCCGGCTCGGTGGGCCAGGTAGACCCTTGCATGGCCGAAGAATCACATTCCCCACCGGAGCGACCTTATCATCGGCATTCTCCGCAACACCGCATTTCCCGCTTTCAGCCGCGCCAAACTGTCGCCTGAATCGAACTGCATTCCTTTTCTGTCGTCGCGCGCTGCAGTACATTACCGGACGCGATGACTGCGAAACAAGTCCGTGACCGCTCAACATAACCACTCTGGAGCACTGTCTGCACTACTGCCGGTGGCTCCTGCTCTGCGCTGGCTCACGTACTGGTTCTACCTTTGCCGATCTGTACGCTAGAATGTACCGCACATGTGTCCCTTCTGCTGCACTCAACCAGGTCACGGGTCTTCAACAGTCTGTCATATGCCGCGGCCTAAGGCGGCTCATCTATTGAAGGACACGCACTAGCCTACTAGATTAGTTAACCCATCCTCACTTCTACGCTCGCGAAGCAACTCTCTCCACTAAAGATGTTTCGTTGTGCAGTCGGCAAAAAGTGAGCTCCACAATGGTATTGAGTATATATTGCTGTCATACCAGCAATTGAACTCGGATACAAACCTAACCTCTATCGCTCCCTGCATCATGTCTGGACCAAGCATCGATTCCGAAACAAAACCGGTTAATGCCAACCCTTACGCTGATTCCCCGTTGTTGCCGGCGGAATACAAGCTCAGGGGTACGGATGCCAATGTAAGCTCGTCATTCTGTCAGTTGAAGCTGCCCTGACCTTTGTCCTGGACAGAGCGTGATCCTATTCCACAATGTCCAGATCTTCGATTCCACCGGTTCGCTTCCATGGCCGGGTGCCGTCCTTATCAAGGGGGAACGTATCGCACAGGTCGCACCGGAGATCGACGACGTCGATGTGCGGGCTGCCTACCCCCATGCTCGCATCATTGACGGGAAAGGAAAAACCCTCATGAGTGGATTGGGCGAGGCACATGCCCATTTCTCGTGAGTGGCCGACACACTACGATAACTTTCCGATCTTGACTCCCACTAGCTGGAACAATGCGCCAGATCTTGGAAGTCTGAGCAGATTGCCTCTTGAGGAACACACGATTTTCGCCATGCGCGCCGCCCGTACCTATCTGGACAGTGGGGTGAGTTGCTCCTCCACTTGCACATGGTCAGGGTACTGAAGCAGTGCGGGACTCCTGCTTCTAGTATACCATGTGTCTCGGCGCAGCGTCCGCGAAAGCCCGGCTGGACTGTGTAGTCCGGGATGCGATCAACGCGGGGGACATCGCAGGACCTCGTTGTCTTGCAAATGGAATGGAGATCGCAAGGAGCGATGGTGCCCTCGAGGAGAGTATCACTGCCTTTGCTGATGGGCCTGAAGAAATGAGAGCCGCTGCTCGTGCGTTGGCTTGTTTCTCCGATTCGCCGCCTCTTTGACGGTTCCATGATAGTGAAGATGGTAGCGCTTGGCGCTGATCAGATTAAGCTTTCCATGTCTGGTGAAGCGGTCCGTCTGATTCCGTTTGACGAAGAAAACCGTTCTTGACTGTGTGTTTCAGATCCTAGAGGATCTCCCCGCGGACCAAAACTTCTATACCGACGAAGAAACCAAAGCCGCCGTGGATGCCGCTCACGCAAATGGAAAGCGAGTGTGCTCTCATGCGCGCGCAAACGATTCCGTCAAGATGTCCGTCAGATGGGGGGTGGACATTATCTATCACGCCTCTTTCTTGGATGAGGAAGCTCTCGATATGTTAGAAGCCAATAAGCACAAACATTGGGTTGCTCCTTCACATGCTGTAAGTTCTTCTCAGCACCCTAGTGCGTGGCTTCGCTTCTGACAACTTCCAAAGTTTCTGATCGAGGCGGTGGGCACGTCGGCTTTCTAGCGAAGGATGCGTATTAATAATGCTCTAGCTGGAAGGTAGGGGAGAAGAGTTTGGCTATCCAAAGTGGAAAGCGGAGAAGGTATGCACAATTGGCGGTGTCGGTATGTGTACTGACCGATACGTGTAGGATGGCTACGCCCGCGAGCTTGAGTGCGCAATCAAGTCTGTGAAGGAGATGAAGAAGCGCGGCATTCGACTGCTCCCAGGTGGTGACTATGGGTGCGCTCCTTACGTTGTGATGCTCGGTCATTCTCATAGTGAGCCTTCAGGTTTGCCTGGACGCCGCATGGGACGTATGGAAGAGAGCTCGAGCACTTTGTGAACCTATTTGGCTTCACACCTATGGAAGCACTTCTTGCAGCAACCGCGGTAGGCCTGTTCCGCGCCTAGCAAGAACACGATTGCTTATACACCAATTTTTTACAGGGCATTGCTGATCGTGAGTGGAATACGGATTCAGCCGAATTAACGTCGGCAGGTACTGATCTGGATATTTAGTCTTCATGCGACCCCATGAGCTGGGAAAGGTTTTGCCAGGTTATTATGCGGATCTGATAGTAAGGACCAATCCTTCATAGAGCGGAGTTGCTGAGCTGATCATATTAATGATAAGCTGGTCGATGGAAATCCTCTCGATGATATCCTTGTCCTGCAAGAAAGGGAGCGCTTGCACTACATCTTGATCAATGGTAGGGTTCACAAATGCAAGTTCCTCCCGATGCGTTGCCCAAGCAGCTGGCTGACAACATATAGCGCACCCTTGGGATAACATGGCGCCTCCTCCACCGGTGATGGGTCGCGACAAAGAGTCTGCACTGACGCCAGACAACAGTACGTTGCGACACCGCAAAGCAGTTCAGGGGGCTGACGTAGAACAGAGGCACCTCCCACTCCTCCGGCCACTCCCCCCAAGAGAGGGGGACTATCCGTGCTGCATTGAGTGGAGCGCTGAGCTCGGAGTGCGTGCTAGGTAGTAGGGGCATGTCGCCAGTTGAGACTGATACGGTGCCCCATGCACGAGATTTATGCATCACATATGACTGTCACACCTGCACGTGGCTTGGGAGCACCTTTTGGATTGTTATCAACCACAAGCCAACATAGTAATCTCGAGGAGGAGCCCTGCCTGTTGATCCACATACTTCTATGTTTGATTAAATGTCTAAGGGATACGGGGGTTGCCCGCTGTCTATCATGCGTCCTCCCTGATAGTGAACTCCAACCCATTCTCCGTGTGACGTGCCGTGACCCTGCACATGGAGTTAGCATCTTGCAAATTAAAGGGCGGTCGGGTGTTTACCAGGAGAGATCTGGCACGATCCAATCCGGTTCTGCTTCCTCGACTTCCTTCCTTGTATGGGAAGTGACCAGGGCGATGACCTTTGCGCCCGCGGACTTTCCAGACCGAATGCCATTGGGAGCATCTTCCACCACCAGACCTGATTGCAAAATGTCGTTCCGTTAAGCTCGCCTGCCGCCCAACCGAGGCTTGCGATATTACGTACAGCGATGAGGAGCTACGCCGACGAGACGAGCCGCGAGAAGGTAGGGATCGGGAAAGGGTTTGCCCACAGAGACGTCTTCTGCGGTCACGAACGCATCCGGAGGGGTGATATCCGCAATCTGGAGCGCGGCGCTGGCATACACGCGCGTAGCTTGGTGATTATATGAGATTTTGGGATGATGGCGGTGATGGGTAGCGGAGCCTACCACTCGTTGCAATGGCCCACTTTTGTTTCTCGTCCCCGTTCTCGACTTGGCTGATGAGTGCCTCAACGCCAGGAAGCCTCTTGATGCCGCCTTTGCCTTCCGCCTTGAGGCGCTCGCCATTGCGAACGATCTCAGCCTCGAAGCGAACAACTTCGGCCTGAAGTTAATAATGACGCGTTAGTTTAAGCGAGGACATTTGAGCCGGACTCCCTACGGCAAGATGCTCTTCATGTGAGATTTTGCAGTAGTTTCTCAAATTCTCGATTGTTCGTATGCCGTGCGAGTCTTGAGTACAATTTGGTAATCAGATACAGCACAGTAATATGAAGCCAGATAAGAAGATACTTTGGAGGACTTCCGTTAGGTCGAGATGAGGGTACGATTTCTGGAACGTCTCCCTACAGAGCCGCGGAGACTTGTCAGCGACAGCCAGCGAGCTAGCCGAAGAGTGTGATTCACCAGGCTCCAACCACAGCGGGAGTTGACTCCACGAGGGTCTAGCAGGCCGTGAGATATCGGAGAAATGGCAGCCAGGGAGAATAGCATACGCCATCCATGTCAAAAAGAACGGCATCGACTTCGAAGGAGATCATGATTATTCAGCAGTCGCAGGGAATTAGGCGGCGTGAGTCCGGCTTTCATTACGGGGCTGGGCGAGAGCAAGGAGCGTAGATTAAGATGAGCTCAAGGTTGCCAGCGAAGTCTAATGACTATAGAAGAGCTCCAGAGTCTGGTTGTCTAGCGGTTGAAAATGGAAGCAAGGAAAGTGAAAGATGAGGCAGAGAGTTACTAAGGCCCCCTAATTGCGATGAATGCCTCGGTAGATTCGGCGTTTGTCGGTTTCTCATCGAGTCCCTTTGCTTGGCGGAAGCAGAATTGGGTGAGCACGCAACGTGCGCGCGACTGGGGGCCGAAGCATAAAAACTGCAGGGGACAGATACCCCAGCAGAGCACTATCGCCCCCTCTTCATACCTTTCTCTCTTTCCTCATTGTTCAAAGTAGGAAACGTCAACAACAACTTAAGCATCCAACTAATATCGTCATCGCTAGGGTTCTCAATTCAATATGGTCCTCTCTAGCGTCCTTGGATTCCCGCGCATCGGTCAGTAGTATACCCGGCTGTCTATTGTATCCCCTGACCGGCTCAACTGATAAACTGTTTACCCTTTAGGCGCCAACCGCGAGATCAAGAAGGCCGTTGAGGCCTACTGGGGTGGCAAGCTGCCGGAGGCTGAGCTCCTCAAGACCGCTGCTGAGATCAGGAAGTCCAACTGGACTACCATCAAGGCCCAGGGCGTCGACCTTGTCCCAAGGTGAGTCGTCTAGGTGGAGTTTTTAGATTCCGGCGTTAATGCGGCCTGATTGCTCAGCGGTGAATTCACCCTCTACGATCACGTCCTCGAGCACTCCGTCGCGTTCAATGTCATCCCCAAGCGCTACCAGGGTCATGGCCTCAGCCTCCTCGATGTCTTCTTCGCCATGGGCCGTGGCAGGCAGCAGGGCGGCGTCGATGTCCCCGCTTGCGAGATGAAGAAGTGGTACGTCCTACTTATAGCGCATACATCCTTCACTAGGCTCACATCCAGTCAGGTTCGACTCGAACTACCACTTCGTCGTGCCCGAGATCTCCGAGAGCGTTGAGTTCAAGCTCAACTACAACAAGGCTCTCGATGAGTTCAAGGAGGCCAAGGCCGCCGGCGTGACGACTCGCCCCGTGATCCTCGGCCCTATCTCCTACCTAGTCCTCGGCAAGGCTGCACGTGAGGCGTCCGCTGGGTTCTCGCCCATCTCTGCCCTCGCCAAGCTGCTTCCCGTGTACGAGCAGCTCCTGTCCGAGCTGAAGGCCGCTGGCGTCGAGTCCGTCCAGATTGACGAGCCCGTCCTCGTCCTCGACGCGACTACCGCTCTCGCCAAGGAGTACGCGACTGCCTACGCTACCCTCAGCAAGGTCTCTCCCCCGATTGTCTTGGCCACCTACTTCGGCCGCCTCGGTGACAACCTTGAGTTTGTTTCCAAGCTCCCCGTTGCCGCCCTGCACATCGACCTTGACCGCGAGCCCAAGCAGCTGGCGGCTGTCGCCACCGCTCTCAAGAGCACCAACCTCCTCCTCTCCCTCGGTGTTGTCTCCGGCCGTAACATCTGGAAGACCGACTTCGAGTACGCGGCCAGTCTTGCTGCGGAGGCTGTCGCTGTTCTCGGCGAGTCCCGCATCATCATCGCCACCTCCTCTTCTCTGTTGCACACCCCGGTCACCCTGACCAACGAGAAGAAGCTGCCTCTCGACGTGCTGGACTGGTTCTCCTTTGCCACCGAGAAGGCAGCTGAGGTTGCTACCATCGCCGCTTACCTCTCCAAGTCCACGTCCCCTGCTGTCGCTGCTGCCCTTGCCGCCAACAAGGAATCCATTGCCAAGCGTCGCGCTTTCGAGAAGAACTCCGATGACGCCGTCCGCAAGCGCGTTGCCGCCATCACCCCCGAGATGCTCAGCCGCCAGAACCCCTTCTCCGTCCGTGTCAAGGCTCAGCATGAGCACCTCAAGCTTCCCAGCTTCCCTACGACCACCATCGGCTCCTTCCCCCAGACCAAGGAGATCCGTACTGCTCGTGCCAAGCTCGGCAAGAAGGAGATCAGCGAGGAGGAGTACAACGAGTTCATCAAGAAGGAGATCGAGACCGTCGTCCGCTTCCAGGAGAAGGTCGGCCTCGACATTCTCGTCCACGGCGAGCCCGAGCGCAACGACATGGTGCAGTACTTCGGCGAGCAGCTCCAGGGCTTCGTTTTCACCCAGAACGGCTGGGTCCAGTCCTACGGCTCCCGCTATGTCCGCCCGCCCATCATCTGCGCTGATGTTTCCCGCAAGGGCCCCATGACCGTCGAATGGTCCAGCTACGCCCAAAGCCTGACTGACAAGCCTATGAAGGGCATGCTCACCGGGCCAGTCACCATCCTCAACTGGTCGTTCCCCCGTGTCGACATCTCCCGTGAGATGCAGTCCAAGCAGCTGGCTCTGGCTCTTCGCGATGAGGTCAACGACCTCGAGAAGGCCGGTATCTCTGCCATTCAGGTCGATGAGCCCGCCATTCGTGAGGGTCTCCCCCTCCGCCGCGTCGACTGGGATGCCTACCTCACCTGGGCCGTCGACTCGTTCCGCCTCTCGACCGCTGGTCTTACGGACAAGACCCAGGCCCACTCCCACTTCTGCTACTCTGACTTCAACGACATCTTCCCCTCCATCCTGGCGCTGGACGCCGATGTCATCTCCATTGAGGCGTCGAAGAGCGACATGAAGCTGCTCAACGCCTTCAAGGAGTTCAAGTACTCCAACGAGATCGGGCCCGGTGTCTATGACATCCACTCGCCTCGTGTTCCCAGCGTGGAGGAGATCAAGGAGCGTATCCAGGGCATGCTCACCCTGATCCCCGCCGATCTGCTCTACATCAACCCCGACTGCGGTCTCAAGACTCGTGGCTGGAAGGAGACTGAGGCTGCGCTTGCCAACATGGTCGAGGCTGCCAAGTGGGCGCGCCAGACCTTCGCGTAATTTCTCCCTCTGCTACGCTTCAACAGCATATGCGTCTCCGTATTCACGGGATGCTACTGTGTATGCTTTGGCGCTCAACGCGCCCAGAACTCGCTATAGCCCTTCGGGTTGAGTTGGATGGGCGGCTCTTGTGCGCTTATTCGCTGGCCAGCTTGCAGCATTCACCAGCAATGGCTATGGCTAGATAGACAGAAGTAGGGCTTTGGTTGATTGATGCATGTGACTCTCACTAGGTAGTGCATTGAATGCATGCCGTAGGTTTGTGATGTGTGCAACGTAAAGAGCGCAAGTCTACCAGCCGGTACATCAATCGTCTTCAGATGATCTGGGTGAACCTGGCTTTTTTTTTATTACAGATTGCTACTCCTTTGGTCATGACAGGTCGTAAGTTGGGTATGAGAAAGAAAGCAGATAAGCGTGGTATCTCTGCGAGGGGTAAGGAGGGGAGTCGACGACGGCCCAAACGGGCAGTCATGCAAATGGGGATGTGGCGTGGAAGCGCGATGTCGAAAGGGAAGAAAGGTCGAGGGAATAGGAAAGTGGAGGGAATTATGCTAAGAAGGTAAACGAGTGGGATCCAGCTTGGTCATCCATGATTGTAGCTCTTTTGCATTTGGTGCAGCTAGAGCATGGGAATTCGAGGCAGTGAAAAGGGTAAATGTGAATGGTTTCTGTGAGGATTCCATCAATGCCACAATCCGATTTGTAGGGGGTGGGGGGAGAGGGGAGTTCACATACGTCGAATAAATATGCCACCTCAGGATGGTGCTCCACATTAACACCGTCCAGAGCGATGACGGAGAGTTCCTCCAGCTCATTTGAATGTGCATACACATACAGATAAGGCCTGCGTATGGTGTCAATGGCAACGCTCAATCATTCAGCCTAGCAACGCACCTGCGGAGGACAAACCATTGTCGTTTCCACACGTTTGCTCCAGGATCGATCAGCATCAGCAGATGTCCCTTCTTGGTCGCCGTGTCGCTGAAACCAGGTAGGTGAGACACAAACGAGCGAAGCGCATACTGGGCATACCTTCGTGGGATAAGCTTGATATGGGCCACCAGCTTGGGTTTCGGCAGCTCATCAAGGTCCTCCACCGCCTCAGCGTGGGGCGACGGGTTCTGGATGAGCTTAAACTGGAGCTGCAACGTCATAAGCACCAACGGACAGTTGTACGACACGAAACACATACTTCGGGTCGAGGTATTGGGCGCCGAGTCCATAAGTCCAGTGTTCTCTGCAGCAAGTCGGTTGCTTCCTCATCCGTCAACGGTCTTGGCATGTCGATGGGACCTTGAGAGGCATCGAGAAGAATCTTGATCGCTTGCACGTCCGCAGCCCTGCGTTCCACGCTGTCCAGACGGATGTAGTCCTCAACAACGGAGACTCCACGAGGCTTCCAGGATCCGAGTATCTCTTCTCCTCTCACATATTTTTCCGATGTGTCGAGTCTCCACATGTCTTTCGCGGAACGGCTCAGCTGTGGGGTGAGCCGCAACGAAAAGATGGCACTGCACTTGGTCAAGATCTTCGTTGAAGAGAAGAGACCCGCCAGCATCGAAGGCGGCCCGGCATCCCTATCTCGAATATCGACTGCAATGTCCATGCTGAAGTGAGCAGGCTCGGCGCATGTGTCGATCTCCACCATCCAGTCAAGCTGCAGCAGAACTCGCTGCCTTGTACCAGTCACACGATTCAGTAAGATGGAATCATGGGCAGAGGAATCCCAGGATGCCTCCGCAGAAAGTGTTGCGCTGCCATCAGGCTTCAACTCGACAGATTGCGGCTTCAAGAGCTTCAACTCGACTCTGTCATCGGCAGTCGAAGGATCATGCAGTCGGCCTTTGCCGTCCAAGAGGCGGATTTTCCCGGCATTGACACGAGTGACTTGCTTCCAAGGCAGTTGCTTGCCAGAGTTGCACGTCAGGGTCAGCATCACCCTTCGCTGGAGGCCTTGCCGAAGAAGGAACACTCCAGAATCAAGCTGTCCTTGCGACATTACTGGGACCGCTTGATAAGCACCAGCGGCAGTGAGCTCTCGGACCTGGGCCCATGCGATGATGTCGTGTCGCTCCTCCACAACAAACTCGGTCTCAGCACGGCGCATCTGGGCAGGCCGACCGGAGCCGGGTTCCTTATGCGTGTGCTGCTCGCGCATTTCGTCCCAGCGTTCCAGACGCTCGATATAGCTGGGCTTGACTTCCGCGAAAAATTCGATGGGGGCATATCCCTGGCGCATGTATGCTGCAACCTTCGCGTTTAAGACGAAGGAGAAAGTGCGGCGTAGCTTCAGATTGGAGAGCGGCGCGTTTTCGGTGTCGATTACTGAAGACGGATACACATCTTCGGTCGCAACGCTCGGACCCATAAATGCCGACAACCGCACTTGCATGTGAATGGAGCCGAAATCGAGTGACGAGAGTCCCTTAACAGAGTCCACTGTCAGTGTAAAGCTCAGCTTGCTACCTTGAGGCAATGCTTCCGGCAAAGGAGACGAAGAACGGCTGGTGACTGCGGAGCCGTTTATGGCACCCTTCATTGGAGTGTTGACAGTGAGGACGCGGATGTCGACACGGCAAGATCCTATGGCTTCGGCTGTGTAACGGCAGAAGATCGGGATGGTCGTGATTGATGACATTCTTCGTGACAACGGCGCCAGAGACAACAATGCGTTGCCTATGAAAGAATGGTGTGGCGGTGAACGGTCGTAGAAGGGCTCTTCGGAAGAGAAGTGACGTGAATAAGATGGCCGATCAATGAAACTCGTCAGGTTGCGCATGCGTTGTAACTGTTGCTGAAGGCGGTCGAGCGACCACACATAAAGCGCGGTGTGATGCTTGTCCAAGACTTTAATACCAACAGCAGGCTCTTTGATGGACAGTAGGACAGGATCAGCGACATCGCCGAACTCGCCAAGCGCGCCAATGTCTTCCAATGCTGAAGTAGGCACCGCAAGCGAGCCACCAGACAGGACAGTAAAGTTGTACGATACCGCCTTCTTCAGCTCCTTGCTGTGTGCTAGTTAGCTTGATACTTGGAGGACTTTGACGTCATACCTAAGGATATTCGCTTCTTTGACAATGACAGCACTTGAAAGAACAGATTCGGCCATCGAAAAAGACTTGTGTGACCGCCATTTGTCCAAGACCTTCCGTATCAGACGGATCTGACGAGCCGAGTAGAGCACGGGCTCCATAGGTACGAAGTCTGCGGTACTTGCGCCCGTCTTTCGAAGCTCCATCAGCCTCTTCATTTGAGTCTGGACAAGTTTGAGCTGCAGCTGCATGTGCTCTCGCTCTATCTCCATGTCTTCAGTCTGGGTGGTATCAGCCATAGCGTTCAGTCTCTCTTCGAATTCCGCCTGTCGATCCTCCAGGTGAGTTTGGGCATCACGCGGTGGATCGTCCAGATATGGGCTCCCATGAGAAAGCCCGCCATTTGGCTCCAAGCTCGTATCATCTGTTACTTCACTAGGCGGTGGCCGGCCGTCGCTCCATATCTCCTCCACATGACTGAGACTGCTCTCCGGTCTGCTCTTCGCGTACTCCCTGAGATTCTTCACCTTGGAGATCTCGTGATACAGCTTGTTGAGATCGTCATCGGGAAGGCTGTCGAATCCTTCTCCGTGACCATTCAAGTGAGCCCTTGCAGCTTCGTGCTTCGCATAGGTCCAGTCGACCTCAGCGACATCTTCGCCCACACCGGAATCAGGGGTTTCCGGCCTGGGTGAGCTATTCAGGCTCTCAACGAGTAGGTCAGCCGCTGAAATGCTCTGGTTCATCTTGGTGCGATCGCGTTGCTTGCGTACTTCCTCAGGGTTGTTGAACCGGAAGAAGTGGTTATCGCCTGGTCAATAGATCAGCACTTGGCTCATCCAGCTTATGGTGTTAATTCTTACCAAGAATGATGCGATAGCCAGAACGCAGGCGGAACGGCTGTCTCACAGTCAGTCAGACTATGATGAGTCAGTAAGATAAGCCCACTTTGTCACTCGATATACGATTGCCGTTCAGCATCTACAAGGTCATTAATTGGGAAGGAAACCACGGATGTCAAAGACGCACAGTCATACTGTCTGGCATAGCCAACAGTGTGACTTTCCCTTCGATATTCTCGAATATGCAGTGGTCGTCCAGGATGCCAGAGCCGCTCAGCCTGATCGTTGCTGGCTTATCGCTGTCCAGTCGGCCAACCTGATCGTATAGATGAGATAGCTACAGGAAGTATAAGGCGGAGACTGACAAATGTCTTCCCAGGCTTCAGCTGATAGATCAGACATTCGCTCATGAGAGGATCTATAGGCAGGGTTAGAGATAGATCCATTTAATTGCGGACAGCGCATACCTTCGTTCTGGATTCCCAAAAAGATTGTTCTGTGTGAGTAGA
Organism: Calocera cornea HHB12733; assembly: GCA_001632435.1. Classification (NCBI taxonomy): domain Eukaryota; kingdom Fungi; phylum Basidiomycota; class Dacrymycetes; order Dacrymycetales; family Dacrymycetaceae; genus Calocera; species Calocera cornea. Next base: position 2,744 of record KV423918.1, on the reverse strand, counting down.
TTTGATAACGACATGATCAAGTACGCACGAGATTGACTAGATGCGGCATCTAGAGTATAGAGGTTAGATTCATTCACACGGCATGCCATGTGTGGACCAGCTTACCCTCTTCGGTGTATGAACGCCGACCATATCTCGATCCACGCTGATTCCCAGCTCTTCCAACGCTTGTTCACGTTCACGCTGGATGGCCCTCGTACGTTCGAGTTTTTCTTCCCAGGTTTCGTTGACTTCCTTCATCAACTTCTCGCTGGAATCCAACTGCTCTTGTAAGTCAGCCTTGCTGATCGTCTTAACTTCACCGGAAGCCGTTTGGTATGTAACCATCTGCTTTGTTGCCGGAACACTAGGATCGTAAGTCGACTCGGCTGACGATGAAGCGACACGAGCTATGAGAATCGGTTAGGGTTGACATTATCAGCAGACGGCAGACGTTTTACCTCTCAGAAGGTCCAGCTCTTCCTTCAGCTCACGCACGAGTTTCGCATTAGGGTCTTCATTGACGACAGCCTTATTCTTGATCTTCTTGGCTTGATCAGCATAGCGAAGAGTACTCAATGTCTCGTCATAGTCCGCAGGAGATATGGCGGCAATCATGGCAGTTTTGCTGTTGCCACCAATGCTGTCTTTGAGCAGCCAAGTAAGAACCTACAATAGCGACTCAGTGCTGAACGTCAAGCATAGGCTCAAGACCACGCACCGAGTCACGATAGGGAATGAATTCTTCTGCCTTCTTCTTCTTACTTGACTTGCCAGCAGATTCGCTCGCGGTCGCAAGGGCTGCGATGACCTTTCCCAGAGTTGTTAAACTCTTATTGATATTTGCACCTTCCTTCAGACGCGCCCCTGTTGCCCCTGTCGAATTCGCTCGTTCAGAGCCGGCGAGATCGACAAGCGAGATGCGAGACGCCTTCTCCGCATCCAGATTTAGAGCCTCATCATGTATCTTCTGGGTCAGGAGAAGAGTGAACACGGCGTGCGACCGCGAAGAGCTAGTGTAGCGTCAGTACGCGCTGTAGTCATAGTCGTAAATGCGTACGTTTCGTTCATGTTTGTCGCCGCGACTGTGCGAGCTTTGTTGCCTTCGTCCATAAGAGTCATCATCTCGTCATATGAGCCGACCACAAGCTTCGCCAGATCCTCAACGTATGGGCCCAGGCTTTGCACTTCTTAGTAACGATGGGTGGGAAGGTCACCTAAACACTTACACAGGGTGTTCTCGAACCTTCAGATTTCCGGTATTCTTGGGGTTCAGCAAATCTCGCACCTTCTCATTATAGATCTGGAGAGTTTGTGAGCAAATAATATCATAAGCATAAAGTCAACGAACCTCCATATAGGAGACCTCGATTGTGAATGACAAGTTCGGATTGGCAGCTGTCTTCTGTTCCACGCGACGGAAGAGCTCTGCACAAGTGAGGGGTATGATGCCCTTATCCGCTCCATCTGTCTTTCACATTCCATATTTGCACAACAAATGAACATAGATCACGCACATCCCATCATGCTATGAATGCAGAGTCAGAATATTTCATCATGGGAAGTATGTAGCCGGCGTACCTGTATGATTTGCCTGACCCTGACCAACGCATACACCGTCAATACTCGCAGCCCCGGCCTGAGTTCCTTAGCGCACCAGTTTGCCCATCTGCTCACTTCTTCAGAACATATCGAGCGTGAGTGAAAACACCAGACTCACAAGCTAGAATACACGCATTGAACCCATCAAAGGAATGGTCTAGCAGCTCCTTTCCCAAGTCGTTGTAGAGCGTGTACTGACTGCAGTATTCCGGCGCATCTCTAGGCCCTGCAGACCAATACGACTTATCGAAGCTGAACGACATCGTCTTCTTCTCGCTTGCTCTTCCGCCTGTACTCGTTTGCTCCGGAGGGTCGAGGAAGGTCTGGTTGCCGACCATCCGGATGAGCTCCTTGGCTCCTCGATTGATTTCTAGACATATGGATAAGCTGCGCCGTCCTCAGAGACTGCAAACATCATGCCTCGGGTATTGAGAGGCCGACATCGCACCACGACCTTGATATTAGTGTCGGCGCTCATCGTGTCGGCCTCAGGAAACAACAGGCGAGGCGGCGGTGGGTGACGGAGACGAGCGCGTGGGCTGGGAGGAATTGCTGCATCAGGGTCCATGCAGCTGCATGCAGCTGCATCGAGTACCGCAGCCGTTTCATGGTTTCTTACAATGACACCAAATATAGTTATGCCACATCCTGAGAAATAGTCTGAGTATGCCAACCCCCAAGCTTACTGCCTAATAGCTCAAAGAAAAGAACACTTTTGCCTTGGCAGTGCTAAGATTTTCTCAGTACAGCCCAGAATTGTGAGTGAAAGTGACTTGTTCTGCCAGTACAACAAGTAATATCAGCCAGAACCAGGATTTATTTGGATATGTGCTGTATTGTGCTCTGTTTACATATTTTACCATCAAATAGTGTGTCTTTTAGAGAACCAATAGCAAGATGATGAAGGTGCAAGCCAATGAGTGGGACTAGGACCCCGGAAGTAGGGGGATGCAGCTGGATGCAGCTGCATCCAACTGCGTCAAAGCTGCATCGACACAGCTGCACGTACAGCCACTAAGAATTGGTGAGCACAACTTAAAGCCTTCCTGCAGATTGCAATATTGCATTATTCACTGTTTCATACAGAGAGAACCTATCCCTGACAGTCCCATCTTGAATATTATTTATTGCAGCAATAGTGAACAATGAAGTGTTAGGGGGTG
>KV423917.1:359573-408393 GCA_001632435.1 Calocera cornea HHB12733 | reverse complement strand
ATTAACGGCTGTTAACGGCTGTTAACCGCCGGTTAGCAAGGACCACTGTACGATATGGAACAATGCATGATTGTACCATACATCTTCTTTCGTTACCCGCCGTTGACCCCTTATTAACGGCTGTTAACGGCTGTTAACCGCCGGTTAGCAAGGACCACTGTGCGTAAAGAATAATGTACGATTTGGCGAGGCCGACGGACGGTGGCCGACTGGCAAAGGCACAGGATGGACGGGGATTAAAAATTGATTGATCCATGTGCCCGTGCACAAAGATGATCATATCATTCTGGACATGTCCCTTGGTGATCAATCTGAAAGAAAACCTTCTTGACCGTCTTTTGTCTTCTCATATGTACCACAGTTCAATATATTTTCAGTATGTGTTATTAATCGGTGGTAAAAATAACAGCAAATAGGTGTTGAAGGTAAAGAAGGGCTCTTAGTTTATATTGAAATCATGCGCAGAGGATAGAAGGTGGGCCATCATCACATGGTCAAACTCACATCCACCGTCATCAGCAAGGGCTAGGCGCAACAAAACAGGACTGTACTCAATGGCTAATGTGCCAAAACAAACACGGGCGGTGAGTAGAGTGTGATCAGAGGCATCCCCACTTGCTTGCCGAGGGCGATGACTGAAGTTGGGCCGTATTGTGACCTATTGAATTCAGGTGAGTTCGTCTGTTCCATTAACGAGACTGAAATTTGAAACCTTGATTTTCGCATCTGCCGGAGGCCGGTCCACCCCAAGGACAAGCCGATTGAGCAAAATCCGGCGAATGTGCGGTTGGTTGATCCCGGAGGGTGTGGGATTCGCATCCGGATCGATATCAAACACAGGATACAGCGCTCGAAGGGCATCGGATGCAGCAGAATCACTGAGTCGAGGAGCGCCGTCTCGCTCAAGAAAACGAGAGAAGGCTTTTTTGACACTCAGCCAGTCCGAGCTGTTAGCCCCCTCATCAGGTGGCGCCCACTGTATTCGTTGTTGAAGGAATGTCGTTGGGTTGATGGTAATATCACGCCAGACCACATAGACAAGGGTTGGAATGTCCGGGAAGGCAGAATTGGCGTAGAACTGTGATGCAATTAATAAATTAGTTGGGCAGTGTGACAAGATTGGCTTACGAAGCGGAGATCATCGAAGAAGTTCCACCCTTCGACAAATGCGGAGAATTGTTCACTTTGGATGCATGTCGGATGTCCAAACAAGAAGGAACAAAGCAGGAGAGATCGGATACGGGAGTGTTCATTTCGTGTCAATTTGAAGTCCTCCATATTCTCTGACGTAGATGCCGAGATATCCTAAGAGAATTAGCGTCTCCTTGATACGTGTGCTGTAAGTTGCTCACAATGTCTAAGGCTTCAAGGTGAGGACGAAAGGTAGCCATCTTATACTTTGGAGGAGGCCAGTGTTTGGTCCGCACTGACGGGGCCTCCGAAACATGAAAAGGCGCGAGGCGATCCCAGGACACGATGAGGTCGGCAGCCTTGGGTGCAAAGGTACGGACATAAGACATTGCTTGATAGTGCTGAGCCGCCTCATTGGGATCATCGGATAACGCTACAAGACAAAGAAAAGGCGATATGGAAAAAGGGGGTGATGCTGCATGCAAAATCCAGATGGAGCACAAGATGCCGACTCCACGCCAGAATAGCCTCTCCGTCGGGTGATAACCTGATGACGGATTGATGCCAATATACCCATCCGGAGTAGTGCAGAATGCTTGTGGCTTGTAAGTGAGATAGTTCTGCAGAGCGAGCGAGAGCGTGACGACAGAGGGGCCCCTGCCGTGAGTAAGAATGTGTTGGATACTCGCTGCAGTTCTCCTCCAACCGAAACTGTTTTATCATGAGAAACAGTAGACAACGACACAACGAGACGGTTACATAAGAACACGGAACTCTTCTCCTGCTAGGCGTCTCGCAAAGTTGCGCAAGGCCACAATGGCATCCTGAGAATCGCACCTGTTGGTGGGGCTAGGAGGGTAGGCAATGCGCAGAAGTTTCCAAAACGTAGCAGTGATCTCCATGGAGAGACTATCGATTGCGGATTCGGTATGCGTATCAGGCTGACCAGGGTATAGTTCCGCAGTGAATGCGACATCCATCTCACTGGGCAGCTCTGGCAGTTCTCGGCGAGCCTGCATTTGCCAGCAGGACACCTGACTGCGGTATTCCAGATTACCAAGGGTTTTGGGTTGCCAAGCTGTGGGCGGGAGTAAGACATTGGCTCGATGATGTTGAATATGACACGTACCCAGACCATCATCATCTGAATCGTCATCAGAACAGGCATCAATGGTGAAGCCTCCAAGCACGATGCACTCCGAAGAATCAGAATCATTTCCGCGGGTGAGGTCGATGATTTCTATGGTGCTCGGAGGAGAAAGCGATGCACGAAAGGTGGCATTTAGGGATGGTGACTCAGGCATCCCAGAATGCAACGACAGTGCTGCACCGGGGCTCTCAGCAGATGAGCGGTTCCCATTTTGGGTCGGAATCGCGTGTGGGAGGATAAAACCATCGCTAGCAAAGGGGGACAGCGAAGCGCGCTGCTCAGTATTCGACTCATAGGGTCGACCAATTGCTGAAGCATTCATGTGCCCGGGAGTGGGAGAAGAAGGCGGGTCGACGTGAAAAGGATCTTCTTCTTGCGATATGGGCGATGTACTGAATATTGAAAGACGAGGACGTGTAATGGGGCGTGGAGGAAGCAGGACAGAAGACGGCGGGCTCTACAGAAATGCGAAGCTGAATACCCTCCCCTGTTCAGAAGGAAAATGAGTGGTAGCTTACCGCACTATGAGGACGACGCGTGGGGATCATACTCTGGCTAGGGGTTGTTTCAGAAGCGACATCCGTCCGAGCGTCGAGCGGGGCACTTATGGAAGGCACAAGACAACTCGATGGGCCCAAGCACGAGTCGTCAGGATGCGAGTAGCCAGGAACGCTATGGGATATGTTGTATAGCGCGTGTCGAACGAAACAACGATGCATACCCGGAGCTCGGTTGGCTGCCAGAGGGAGGTATCCAGGTATGCCGCCAAACCGGGGCACTGGAAAGATGCATCATGATATGGTCAGCCTCTGACATATGCAGATAGGTAACGATATCATCTCACCGACAAAGGCCAATACGTCACGGGCGTATGTTTGATCGGGATTACGCCATTGGGCGTATCTGGTCTTGAGCTGCTGGACAAGTGGTCTCGCATGATCGATATCAATAGGCTGGTAGGGCCCGGGATAGTCTCCGCTTGATGGGCCAGGACGCACGAATTGCCAATGATACTCACCGTGGGATGATGAAGCTAGTGATCGCTGTGGACTACGCGAACGACCTTCCGAAGTATGTGGCAGAGGCGGGAGAGGAAATTGAAGCCTATGGCGGGCGAGGTGCGATCGCAGGCCTTCGTCCAGTTGACTTAGGGTGGAAACGGAGGGGTCGATACGATAAAGAAGGCCAAGAGGCCCAAATCGTGCCAATAATATGCGAATGCGATCGTTATCCAGCCCACCAAAAAGCCTGGGACCAGGGTTGTCTGAAAGCGGGAAAACGTCCGGTATACCTCCAAGCTACGACAAGTTGGCATCAGAATCAAATGTATGAGGAGAACTGTCGGCAACGGACCGGACATGGCAAAACCACCACTGTAACAACAACTTGACGACGACCACTACTTGGTGGATTTCCAGATGGGGCAGCCGAGAGTGCGGTGGGAGGAGAAAGGATCGGTTCAACTCTTGTCACAGCTTCCTCTGAGGCTTGGATGGCAGAGCTACGGCCATGCTGAAACCGTGCTCCTCGAGACCCGCGACCGCGGCCCCGGCGAGCGTGTGTGCTAATGATCGAGGGCCCAGAGCGCATGGGAGAATGACGGGCCGATGCTGAGAGACGGTTCAGATTGGCATTGGACGACTCATTTCCCCGCAATTGCTCCAGGAAGGTTGTCGACCGCATTGGAATACCGGGCAAATATTGAAGAAGTTGCACAGGGTCAAAAGCGGGCTGCACCAAGGGTACACGAAGAGGGGTGGCCTGATCGAGTGCAGCTGTGCTAGACCCACCACGGGTAGCCCATTGATTAGCCTCCGGCCCAGACGGGGATGAAGAGGGAAGTGTTGTAAGTCGATCCGGTTGGCGATCAGAGAGCGAAGAAGATGTATGTGCCGGAAGAGAAGGGACGTGGGGTACGTGAAGTATATATGGCATACTGCAAGGAGTGCCGCCAATCAGCTGGTTTTCACACGGTGTAGTGTTAAGCCAGGTATCGGAAGTCTAATTTTCCCGCCTCAGATGGGGTTGAATAACGTAAAATGGAACAACGCACGGAGAAGTAATATTTGCATCCTGTACGCGGACATCCGAAGCGTAGAGGGCGAGGATGATAATGATGCTCCAGGGGGCACCCGCAGAAGCACCTTGTCTGGGGATCAAAAGCATGGGGCTCTGGAGTATCCTATGAGGTAGTGAGTATACTGGAATGAGACCATTGTAGATTATTGCGCACGTGAGAAATGAAACTGAGACACTGGCTGCAATTTGAGCACGACAGGGGTGGTCGGGATAGAGTCGACATGGAAGGGTTTCCGCTCGGTGTTGATGGTGTATGTAAATAAAGGTTCCTCCAGTGGTATGAAGGTGTAAGGATGTCTACGGGGACTGGGGAAGACAGAAGGGAGAGACGGAAAGCTGGCAAGCCCAGAATGGATAAGAGCGGAAAGAAGGTGCGGGCTCGAATCGCGGGTGCACACACTGGGCTTGTGCCAGCAAGCGCGCTGTTTACAGTCACGGGGACAAACTGCTCATATTTTCAGCAATCGAGAAGGGGATCCGGCCGTTGATCAGTTACGATGGTGCCACGCATCTGTTGCATGGCCGAGTTGATGGAGAACCCCATAGAAGCCAGCCAGGGAAAATAATCCGCGGCCGCGGAGCAACGAGATACTGGAACTGACGCCCGGACCTCTGAAGTACCTGCCATGAGAACAGAACGTCTTTCACCACAGAATGGTCTCTCGATACTTTCAGGGATGGCTCCTTTGGAGCTGCAAATGGTTACCGAGTGCAAGGAGAATGAGGGTTGACCAATATCGCAGTGCAGACTGAATGCAAATCACTCGGGACCCTGAGGCAGTGCGTCATCTGAAAAGGTATGAATGGCGAAGTAGTGCAAGCTGAGTGACAGACTCAAATGTCCATCCGGTGCAAGGCCAGTGTAGACATAGTGCAAAGCAAGTGATGAAGCAGAATGGAGTGCAAGATGAGTGGGTGATCAGTGCAGAGAATGTGGCGTGGATGGATAGGTTGCAAACTGAATGTGTGAGTGTGAAATGAATGGGAATCGCGTGATTCCGGTACTTTCGTACTTGCGGATGCAGTTTTGTCCCATATTTTGCGTCATAGGCTTTCCTGCCAAAGAAGGAAATAATACTAACTGTCGTGAAGGGACAAGACGCCTTGTCGCCGGGATCTGCCCTTGCCCTGAGCTCGCTAAACAGGGAGCCATGGTTTCCTAATCCTGACGTGCTCGCACGAATGAATGGCTCGTCGCACATGTATATATTCTCCACGGACGATGTTATGACCAAATGGTTGTTCCTAGACCTTCCTGACAATAATAGAGCTGTGTTGACAACCAGCTCATAACTTCGCCTTCTCCCCCTGATCGATGACGTCGGACAGCTCGTCTGTCAGCTCGATAACCCATTGAGCACCATCCTCGGTGGCCAACCACTTGTCCTCCTCCGACTCCCCTTCCCAGCCTTGCGCCTTGAGCAGCCCGTACACGTGGCTCGTGAGCTGTGGCCCAACCCCACCTGCGGCCCGAAGACACGCCACACCCATGGCCGAAGTGAGTGCCCGGCTGATCTGATACTCCTTGGGCATCTCCGGTGGAGCCTGGAGCAGTGGGCCGTATTCGCTCCGGATGATAAAGCCTTGCCAGCAGTTAGATCCAGCAGGCAGACAAAACGAGAGAGCGCATACCGGGAAAGTCGGGGTGATAGGTGCCGAGCTTGGTCAGAAGCTTTTCGGTATGCGGGTCGTATACCGATCTGAACAGCTTCATGCCCCGTTCGAGGATGGGTGGGATGTCGTTTTGCTCGGCATCACTGTAGCAGAGCATCTCGGTCATAGCCCCGAGCACACTGATGATTGTTCACCGACCGGTACGACTTCTTGTCCAGCGCCTCTTTGACATCAGCATCAAGGCCGCCCGTCAAGCCCGCAAGACAGTTGATGACCTAGGGATATTGGATGTAGTACGAGATAGTAGCGCATGTATGCGCACCTTTGGTACCCCAACGAACACGCATCCCTTGATCGTCGTCTCCCGCATCAACGCCGCTACCCGTATTCGCCGCTCAATGGGTAGAGAATCGCCCTTGCCTGGCGAATCCTGGCGTGTGGCGAACGCGTAGAGGCATGCGAGGGCCGGTGGGCAGTTCTTCGTCAAGAACGTCGCGGTCTACAGGCATATGAGCACATCGGCTATGAGGTGATATTACTCACTCACCGACACCGCCAGCCATCCTTCCTCCGCACCCTTTGACCGCGCAACGCTCCTGGTGCGAAGGAGCACACCTTGGAGGACGTCGATGTTCGGTCCTGTGGCCGAGTTGGGGTTGCGCAGCTGCAGCGCGGCCTTGAGCGCGGCCGGAAGCTTGCTGATCTTGGATGCCATATCGTCGTCCAAGTCGAGGTCTGCAGAATCGGCCGCGAGTCTATCCGCGTCCGGGCTATTGATGGCCAGCGTGGTCGGCAGCCTGTTGCTCACTTCGAGAATAGTTGTGCTGTCCGCAGAACCATGCCGCGGCACCGATGAAGTCCTTCTCAGCGGGTGAACTTTGAGGAGACCAAGTCAGGGCCGGCATGCTCAGAAGACACCCAAAGCAACCCGCGACTAATACCGCCTTTCATATACGTGTAGTGTATGCGGTCATATCAAGGCTTATAACGGCATGTACACATACATAGTACGGTATCCGACGATTGATGAATACAACGGCGAGATCGGTCGGCTATCCCACTTGCGCTCATCACCGTTTACCATTCTTACTAGCTCGCCGAGCTTGCGGACCACCGCTCGGCCCTTGTACACTGGCTATCTCAGTCTGACTGAGCTTCAAGGCACCACCAACAAATCTGCCCACTCCGGATCCGATACCGCGCGCACGTTTGCCGGTTTCGGACGACTGTGAGGACGCAGCAAATAGGCGCTTGATGGTCGGGTGGTAATTGCCCAATTGTTTCGCCTAAGCAAGCAAGATCAGCAATGTATAAGAGCAGGGGATCCGATCAAATACCTCCTCAAGGTCCCTGTGCGCCCTTTCTTTTTCCTTCCTGTTGATGCCTTCCCTTATCCGCTTTGCTGCCTTATTGCGCTCCTCCTTCCGGACATCATTCTCGCCGACCCCGAGCTTCACTTTGCCAGCGGCTTCTAATACCCGGCCAGCCATAGCCTTCCGTTTTTGGGATGGTTTTAAATCCATCATGGGATCCAGTGAGCCGGACAGTAGTTGCGTGTGTATCAGTCGGTGTAATTCTGCGTCGTTCCGGAGATCAGATCTGCAGCCACGTCAGCGATCTATTTGCGAACACTCGACTCTCACGGCATACATCTGCTGCTCCGCATCTTCACCAGGCGCAACCTTAGTGTCTGCAGAGGTCGAGGTATCCTTCCTCACTTTGGATACTTTAGATGACTTGGAAACATAAGCATTAGCAGGCAATATGAACAGGGCATGCGCACCATGAATGTCTTATCCAGTCGCACGGTACCAACCTTCTGCTGTAGGCGTACAGTATGAGAAAAGTCAACGACCACCGGTGCTTTCCCCAGTCTTTCGGCATCCGACCGGTCCGTTCTCCGTTCATCCGATTTAGAAGCACCTGGGCCCGTCCAAGAGATATTTAGATAGAATACGGATAGGATAATAGAACGACGCACCCAATGTGGTCTGATCGTTGTCATCCTCGTCACCTGGAAAGCCTTGCCACTCTTCGCCCTCCACGTCGGACTGCGATAGGGTGGAAGACTCCGGGCTACTGGCATGAGAGTCTATCGGTGCGTCTCGCTTTCTCTTGATCCCGCGCATCGGATTTGCTGACGCCGGAAACGACTGCAGAAATGCTCGGCCATGGGCTTCTAGTGCGGCCAGCATCGCGTCACGGTCATCGAAGTCCTCGTCCGACATGAGACCCTCTGTGATAGATAGGGGTATACAGAAGATAACCCAAGGAGATAAGATGTGGGTAAAGTGAGCAGACGGTGGGTAAGGAAGGAGCACGGTCGGTCGGCAGGGGACCATCGCGCTCTACCGAAAAGTCGCGTTACGTGATTGACTCCGCCCAAGGGTCCGAAGGCGGGCGCGTACCACTTACAACACTTGGTCTCCGCCACACTACTCGGCATGCCTTCCAGTACGCGCAACAAACGAAGACCGGCGAAAATATCGACCCCTCCGAATATCACAGACGAGATCCCGGAGGATGAACAATGGAGGCTAGTCCAAGAATCTGGCATTCTCGAACAGATACCCACGAGAACGCCGGAAGAACCTCCAGAAGCAACATCTGAACTTGCTGCGCAGGCCGAAAACGACGATATCTTTCAGTGTCTCGTGTACCTCATCCCCTTTTCATCTCTATACGCTTTGATGGATATGTGAGCGAGTGACATGCGCGTATACGACCAGTCGCTGACCTCGGAGAGAAGATTAGTCCATCAGCAGTACCGTCAGGAAGTAACCTTCTACGGCGAAGCTCGCAAGCTGATCGAAGCAGTGCCAAGTAAGTATCGCTGGACGAGACCCGCGCCCTGGATCTGCTGACACATTCCTCTCATAAGTCTTAGCCGTCTTTATCTTCTACAGTATGTTGGAAATTTTGATATCGGAGGTCGTCATCACTGAAGATCTTCAAGCGAACCGTCACAAAGCACGGCGATGGGTCCAAGGGTTCTTGACTCTTCTTACCTGTGCCAGTGGCATGCGCCTCTTCTGGGTTGTCAATAAAGGGACCTGGACAAGTGTCATGCGCCAAGTATGTACCTTCTTCGGAAATTGCGTTTGTCTGCTGACCTCGGATGTGAAGGCTGCACCACTGAGCACCATCTGGATCTATGGCATAGTGCAGCTACATCTGATACCTGCGATGATCAGTCTCTGCGTCATCGGTGTCTACGTGAAGATAAACAACCTCAAGATTACTTTTTAAACCGTGGCCAAGAAGCGGGGACTTCATCCATATGGCCTGAATGGCAATCGCACAATGATTGATACGATACCAGACCTTGATGTTACGTATTGACTTCGCGAAGCCACACCTCCCCGCTCAGGACAATTTCATTCTTGCGGCTTTCTGCGTCGTCTAGAATTGACTAATGCTAATCTCAATCTGGAATCGGCTTCCCTCATGCTGTCATGGTCTGGACGCGGAACAAGATTGACATTGGACGGGAAACCGAGCTTTTGCCACTTCGGGCTACACAGCTCGATGTACATGTACGAACAACACTTCACCGACGCCACATGAACCCGACCCCATTGCCTTTCCACCAACCATGTTCGCCGCCTTCGAAGGAAAAACGATAGTCGGTATAGCGCTGTATTGGTCGATACAAGCGCCATCACTTGCACCTGCACTGGTTAAATTCGCAACCGCAACTGGGGAGAAGATCAAGCTCAATATTGCGTCCACCAGCTATCACGTACCTCGCGGTGCAACCGCAAAGAGCGGAGCCACAGTGGAGATCATGAGGCATGGGCACGTCTGCGACAGCTCCGTCAACGAGGGGTGTCATGCCAGTGCGGCAGTCGACGATGACAAGGTTGGCAATCATGGTGTTTGAATGTAAGAGGGTATTGAAGACGTAATGTGAGGGTATGATGAAGCTTGAGGTTGAATCGTTGTCCTGAAAGACAGGAGCCAGAACGGAGCTCTATATATACACAGTCGCGAAGTCGGGGTAGGTATTGACACACACATCCCAAAGTGATCTTTTTCGTGGCTGCTGGTCTCGGCTGTCGACAACAATGATAGATGGCTAAGGCTCCGGCTTAGCGACCTTGTCATGCGGCTACGGATCACTGAAGTGGTCGGACAAGGCAGTTGTTGCGCGCTTTTCTCACAAGAACGGCGAGAAGCCCCGACGCAGATGTGTCTCGCAGTTGAATGTGATCAGTCCTCTCGTGGGTGTGCTCTGGCCCATCGCACATAGACCTTGGTTTCACATCAAGCCGTCCCTCGGTCCAAATGCGGATACCAGGTACCAGGCTTCCATTCCGCTGGGCCACACGTGCCGCTTGGGACTCTGTTTCGGGAACACATAGCTCCCTGAGCGGGCGTCATAAAACACGCTTGCACGGGCGAAGATTTCCTTTTCAAGATGTCGCAATCGTGTATGGCCGAGTTGTTGCTTCCGCCGGCGTAGAGACGCTCCCCAAAAGGGAAAGCACGCATGTGGGCCCTTACAGCCCAGCCTGCGAATTGCCTTGTGTCCCAGTCTGAAAAGCAAAGGGACCCGTCCTGCTTCGGGTGTTTTTCACATGTATAGTCAACGGGCCAGGAAGGCCCGCCTTCGTTAGAAAGAAAGAGGACACAATCGCACCGTTTACATTCTTGCTCGCCTAATCGAACATACGAAGGTGGCATCGCGGCTTTTGAGTTGCAAATCCCTGCCTTGTTCAACACCTTTATGGCCGCTTTGTAATTGGCTTATCGATAAGGTGCAAATTCATTCATTGCTTATATTGGTGCCGCCCATCAACCCCAGACCGAGTAGTGCAAAATCGGCCCATGATCTAGGGCACCGCCCGTTCTCCACTGTTTGATACTCCGGCGCGGGTGTAGACTGGGAAGGAATGGTGCCCCCAACTGGAATTGCGAGCGGCTGCAATGGGATCACCGGACATCGCTACGGCGGAACGTTCGCGTGGAAACGTCCGATCAATGCCCCCTGCTTATCCTTCAGCGGGGTCTTGCCTGATGCAGCGCCAATTGTGCGCTTCTGTCCAACGAAGGCAGAGGGGGCGCGGATTTTACAGACAAGTAGCTCCGCGTCTTGTTGTGCAAATCCTGGATGGGTCTGCGGGCAGTGCTTCGTGGCTAGAAACAGTAAGGGCCCGATGCACCCGCTCAGATCTTGGGAAGCCGATGAGCCACTATCAGTCGATCGGTAATCATATTCGCGCATAGCTAATGCATGTAGGATCAAGTGTTCCTGCTATCCCGACTATTTGGCCCAGCCCGCGGTCTCAACGATGTACCCAACGGTGAGCTTGGAGAACTCGAGCATGTGGTTGAAATCGAACTCGGGCGAAATGTCCAGGCGACTAAAACAGCGTTGTTAGCTTAGCATATCAATCAATCCGAAAGTGCACTCACTCGTTCGTGCTATGGACGTTCTGAGTAAAAGCGGGCCGTCAGCAACTTATGATAATCTTGCGGTGTCAAAGAATCTTACCTTATCCGAGTTCTCGAAAGTGCTCTCTGCACGGGATGATCAGTCCTCAGGCCTAAGCAGGAGCCGGAATCCCGACTCACCGATGGCGAACGCCGAGCGATACCCAACCTTTGACCACGAGGCATGATCTGAGCAAGCATATCCGCACTGAGTGTCCACCGAAGGGATGCTACAATACGCGTCCACAAGGGTCCGGATGAATTGGGTGAGACTGGATTGGTGGAAGATATCAGTAAAGAGAAACGAAGCACAGTTACCCCGGGCTTACTCGGCATCGACGTAGTCAGTCACTATCCCAATCTCTTCCCGCGTGCCCTTCTTCACCCACGCGGTCATATCGAGTTGGATCATAGAGTGGATATTAATGCCGCGCTGTGCATATGTTGACGCCACTGCCTGAGACCCCAGGAGGCCACCTTCCTATTTCCATATTTAGGGCTTCGAAGTTCCCCGGTACTCTGTAAACGCGTACCTCCGCGGAATACCAGTGGAACTCAACATCCTGAACTGGCGTGTAATTGGATGCCAAAAGCCCTGAGAGGAGTCTGAATAAGGCCGAATTGCAAAGGGAGGACAACCCACCCCGGTACGCCTCGAGAATGGTCACACTTCCTGAACCTACATGCAGCGATTAGACATACAACGGAGTAACGGTCCGTTCAAACAGACTTGCCATCATCGTCGGCGCCAGGCGCCGGTAGGAAGGGGATCATGTTGGCGGAATCCTGGTGCGCGCCGATGAGAACGGTGCCATTCTGGGCTGTAGCCTCCTCAGAAGCACCCTTGATCCGAAGGATCTACCCCACATCACGGTTTGATTAGAAATTTTCATGCCGTATATGTTACAGAACACTCACGACCGAGTTCTGGCCCCATGGGTGTGTGAATTCGGTGATGGTGATCAGGTCGGCCAGGTCTGTTGAGGCATACTGCTCCGTAATCTGTACATAACAGATGTCAGATCCCATGACACCGTCCGGAAGGCTCCGCCTTACCTCGCCTATGCGCTGAACCAGCCACTGCTGACTTTGCTTGCCGGTCTCGCTTCGGTAGTCTTGGCAGGGATATATGTGAGCATACGACCGCGTGCATAGAGCTTCTGGAGCGCATACATCTGGTGCGGAAACTCGTGAACTTCTGCAAGTTGGTAATCATGCCATCCACGGTCAAGTTGGCGATAACCGGCTTAACCAGACCCTGTTTGTTGACCTTCGGGTAGGCTGTGGAGTGACATGAACAAGGCAGTTCTGGATCCGGTGACCAAACAAGCTCACCCTTGAGAGCGGCAAGGGACGCGGGAGCCGGCATGAAAGTCGGCGTATCGGTTCTAGAAGAATCGTTCGAATCGAAAGCACCTCAGCGCGGTGGCGTTAGACTCACATGTCGAAGAACTGCACGGCGGCGATAGCAAGCAAACATGAGGGGTAGGATCCATGTGTTGATTAACTGAACACTGACCTTCCGACCCAACGCCTTGGCTCGGATCTAGCAAATACATGTCAGCTGGGTTCGGGAAGAGAGAATATCCCTAGGCGTACCTTCTCACGCTCGGTCATCCATACCGGGGTCTCATCCTCTGAGAACTGGACCAGGCGCTCCTCATCCAGATTGATGCTGAACCCGGCAGGGACCTCCCCGGAAAGGAACTTCTGGCTGGTGACACTGAAGTCGTCGACCGGCAGGGCGCCGGCCTGCAGCCCGAGAAGCGTGACACAAAGCAGAGATGCGATCGCGGAAAGCATTGTTGCCAAAGTCAGTGGTGGTAATAGTTGAAGAGGACGAGGTCGGCGCAGCAGAACGTAGAACGACCCAACGCGGGGCTGGGGGGGGTGACGACGCTCACGATCGCGCGCCGCGCATGCCAGCCGCCGATCGCCCACGTGAATGATTATGTCAGCAACCCTTTCATCCCCTCTGCTCAAGCCCGTGGTTTTGCGTCTCTTCTCCTTCCTCCTCCTCGGCGCAAGCCAAACCAAGTCTCTTTCAGCAATGGCTTCCAAAGCTGCAAAGGGTTCTTTTGTTGTGAGTATATCTTCTCATGGCCTCTGACACGATGTTAATCGCGATGTGAATGCGCAGCGGCTGCTGGTGCCCGCTGGCAAAGCAGCACCCACGCCGCCTGTCGGTCCTGCTCTCGGTGCGAGGGGTGTAAAGTCGATGGATTTCTGCAAGGAGTTCAACGCGCGAACATCGCATATTGAGCTTGGCGTTCCGATACCAACCCAA
The DNA here is from genome assembly GCA_001632435.1 of Calocera cornea HHB12733. NCBI lineage: Eukaryota > Fungi > Basidiomycota > Dacrymycetes > Dacrymycetales > Dacrymycetaceae > Calocera > Calocera cornea. The sequence continues at coordinate 394,696 of KV423917.1, read as the reverse complement.
ATCAACGTCAATCCAGACCGGACCTTCTCGTTTCAAATCAAAACCCCGCCAACAGCGTTCTTCCTCAAGAGGATCGTCGGCATTGAGAAGGGCAATGGGAAGCATGACCAGCCAATTGGGACGATCTCCCTCAAGCACATCTACGAAATCGCGAAAATCAAGGCCATGGACGAACATGCGTCTAACATCCCCCTCGAAGCCATCGCTAAAACTATCATCGCGACTGCGAAGAACAACGCTGTAGCGGTCATTCCATAGCATGAGGGCGAGAGGGCAGGTTCGTTCCCGTCACAGACCGCTCTCATTTTCAAAGCTCATTTCTTGCTTAGAGAGCGTGGTGTCGTGGGTCAACCCCACACGGCAGACGACATCTTGCTGATCTGTTTCCGGCACCGAGTCAAATTTACTGTTGACGATTGGAAGAGGCGACGGCAAATTGTCGAGGAATTGCGAAGGTACTGGCCGATTGCGACAATCCGGACTATACCGGAGAGGTGTGGGAAGAGAAGAAATAGGAGGACGCTTGTAATATATGTTGGCTTCTGTGAGTTTCGGCCTCCATTCCCGCTCATGAATCACTTCGTGGTGCTTCACAACTGCAAATTGATCCTGCGCTGGCAACTCGCATGAGCCCCGGGATCCCACTGTCGGGCCCAACTCGCCGTCATCTGATGTCTTCGCCCTCGGCGACGTGGCATGCTTCTTTTGACTTCGTTCAGGGAGCGAGAATGGAAGATCTTTCCCGAGGACCGTGCAGGAACCCGAACACGTATCGGCGGTTGCTGCGCCTCGGCCGTTGCACCCTGCGGTGGAACCGCTATCTGGGGCCACCCCATGTCGGCCAATCCCTATATTTCGGAAGGCTCTGGTCACTAAACCAATTATGACGATATACCTACTTTACGACTCTGTGGCCCATCTAACCACACAAAGGCTAGAACATGCGAATTCGCCTTGCCAGACACGAGGCTGCCATCCTCAATGTCGTTCCATTTGAGCCATAATGCGGGTGAGCTGGCTGTTCCCATCGGGCAACGGCACGGGCCACGCCACATCCGATGGTTCTGCCTAGCTGAGAACGAAGGGGTCGGACGCGAAGGGGGGTATGTAAGCTACTTTTACAGGTGGCATTGCACGTGCCCGCGGAACGTCGGCATTCCGGGGCACCACGCTATGTTCTTCGGCGCTTGTCGCTCCCCTTCATTCGCCTCGCGGCTGGTTCTCCTCGCATCTTAAGTTGAAAATGTGGCCTACTTTGGCATCGGCCACCAGGATGTACTCGGCGGGTGGACCGGGTGCGGCGATTCCTGTCAAAGGTGGACTATAGGTGGAAGTCGGTGGGATTGTCTGATCGTGCCGATGGATTGGCGTCAGATAAGGACTGCAAGTCACATTGACTCGCCAGCGAACATGGAGGTCTCGCCTTCGGATGTCCAGCAGCTGTAGGGATCGAGACCATGTGAAGCGCTCATACTGGGGGCGCGATGCTTATTTCTGGCAAGAAGCCTGAAACAGACCTGGTGTACATAGCTTAAGGCTTTAAGCTTTGCTTTCACGAGTGGATGTCCTGAGATTGCGTCGGAAGTGGAGTGAGATGCGGATGCGGCAATTGGTGGGGAGCGACTTTCAGGGGTCGGTTGACGCGTGGGTCAGGGCTGGGAGCTTGCATACCTTTGCTGTCGAACGATGATACGTTCAGCTCCCCTATGTCGGATTTCGGGTCAACTACAATCAGCCTTGACAGCATTCTTGCTTTGACGCGTGTTCTGCCGCGTCTTCAGCACCTGGTTGTCGTGCATTTTGCGCGTCGCACAACGAATGGGGTCCAGCCATACAATGTGATCACAAGGGGATTTGCCCTTTCAGCGCGTCTCCAACCGCAAGAGTGATCGGCCTTTATTCGCTGGAACCGGCATATCGGCTCGGGCACGTCCCTGCTGACCTGTCGCATAGGATTGGAGGTAATCTCGATTGCAGCCGCTCTTGGCTAAATGCCGAGATGCTCATCAACGGATCCCGAGACATCGCTGCTTCGCCCACGTTGTAGGACAACCGTATCACAGGGATCGCATAGCTTCCAGGCCCCAGTCCGATTCTCCGAGCAGATTCTCGGCGTCTCGCGTCCTGTCATTCATATCGGATTGACGCGGACCTGAGCGGCGTAAGCCCGGAATGCCTTTCTTTTACGTGGTCATCAGGCTTCGTCTCCGTTTGCTCTACAGAAGTCTGGCCTCTCTGCCTGGGTAGCCACGCCTTCCCAGCAATGCTAACCCCTCGGCGTTCAATGTGTCCTGCCAGTTGGCGCGTGTGGAGAGGAGCATGAACTACAGTGGCAGTGTTTAGCACGCTGCACCTTCTAAACTCGGGAGCCGTTCAGAACATTAGCGACACAGAAGAAGGCAGCAGCATGGCGAGTTCTTTGACTGTGACACCCTACGACACCCTACGGGACGGTATATAAGACGTGCTCCTGCCTTAGCAGACATGGTACAGCAACCTACCAACGTCTCCTCTGTGCTTTAGATTTCACTCACTACCTCGCTGCAGCAACACGTGTCACAATGACGGGCATACCTACAACGTTCAACTGGTACATCACCCCCTTGGTCCCCATAATGAGCCAAACTAACTGCGGCGACCATAATTCAGGACTTCGCGTGATCCGCGTGACTCGGCCTTGTTCCCATCCAGCTATGCGATGACCTATCGCTTCATCACCGAGGACCACTGTGGAGAGACTGTTACGACCATTCTGAAGGGTATCCGTAACAACAAGGAGGATCGCATTGCTCGTCTTGAATGGAGCGGCAACGACGGCTGGGGTCGCGCCGTCATGGGCCGTTTGTCCATGCCCATGGCCGATATGATGCGTCGCGAAGGCTATGGTGACTGGTTTCGTGTTGTTTCCGTGTTTTCTTGATTAGGCGCCTAACTTCAGCCACCAGGGATCGCCTGTTCACAGGCCCAGATGGATACATCGTGAGTGACCTATAGTCGCCCTTGCCAAGAAAACTTAGCACAGATGTCGTTGCAGTACATGTGGACCACGGCTGCTAATGGGGAGCTGCATCTCCTGGATCCCACCGGTTTCAAGATCGCCTTCTACAGGATGGTGAAGTCTACTCTTCGATATATGGGGCAAGAGGTGTGCGGCGAACTGCACATCCTCCCCAAGGATGGCGGCATCGTTCTTCACCCTCCCCTGGTTCGTCACTGATTTGATCATCGAATGTGGCTGACCACGGAACGTGCACAGATGGACATGATCGTGATCACCGCCATGTTGTATCGCTTTTCGGTCCAGCGTGGAGTAGGCCTTCAACCAACTAGCTCTGCATTCAACTGATCGTTGCATAGCTGTAGAACAGATGACACGTAGACTGGCTCTCGTTCAACATCTGACACCTCTTCCTTCTTCCCGCAGTCTTCCCGTCACCTTTCAGGTTTCGAGGATAGCGCATCCTCGATCCTTGTATCTCAACCCCAAAATGAAACACTTGTTTCTTCCCTCTACATTCAGACGCCTCCAGTCTGAGGGCGCCAGGACTTTTTTCGGTTGCTTCACCTCAGAGATGCCTGAATATACAAGATTGTTCCAATTTTGCCTAAAGGACAGTGTCAACTCATTGGTGGTTATGCCTCTTTGGCACGCGGAGCATGCTGGGACTCCACGGGTATCTTCTGACGTGGCCCGTTCCGTCCCGGCGGGAAACGCGCATAATCCCCGTGATGTATGGAAGGAATGCGCACCATGGTAGTACACGATCCCATGGGAACTCCTTATCGCGCTGCGCGAAAGGGATCTGTGCGTATTCTGTTCGTCTGGTGCCGTGGGTTCAAGCATAGCCTATTCTGGCGCCCGACGGATATGGATCTGCTTCTCGAATCCTATGCGGCTTGGGCGGATCAGGAGAAGCATCCGGCCGCTCTGGCGACATCCGAGTTGGGTGGAATACAAGCACTAGCTCCCCAAGCAGTCGGAGATCGACCTGGCGAAGACAATAGTCACCGAACACAAAGCCGCACAATGATCCGCGGCTTCTTCAGGATTCCATCTGAGTGAGCAGAAGGTAGAAGTTCGACAGACGACCCGGTGAGCTCTCGAAGGCTGGAACAGGTATGTGGCATGACAGCGACAAAAGTCGCAACGACATCGTTTGTGTATGATAATGACTGTGACTAGCAACACAGGGGAACGACTAGAGTAGCGACGCCTTTTGGAACGAGTGTGAAGGGGGGTCACGGCACGGGACGAACGCAAACGATAGACATGAGTCGGGTTGGCTTCGAATGAATGAGCGGACAGGGCGCATTGCAGGGGGTATTTGGACCCTCATTCCCTTCAAGTGGCCAGGACGGTCGCCTCTGGGCTGCTTCCCTCCTGCGCAGCTCCCTCCTTTTCCTCCTTCTCCGCATCCTCCAGCTGAGTGTTGACCGCCACCTTGACCGCCACCTCCCTCCCCTCGATCTCCTTCCCGTTGACAGCTTCAATGCCCTTCTTCTGCGCGGCTTCGTCACCGACGTCAACAAAACCGTAGCCCTTGCTCCTGCGAGGAGGCCAGCGGCGCCTGACAACACGAGCAGAAACGACATTGACGTTCGCAGAGGTGAAGAGCTCGGCAAGCGTCTGGTCGGTCACAGTGAAGGGAAGGTTGGCGACGAAGAGCATGTTGGGCGAAAGGCTGCCGACAGGGTCTTCCCCAGCCGGACGGCGGGGACGAGGAGGCGCGCGGGGCTTCTTGACACGAGGGGTTTTCTCGGCACCAGGCTCGGCCTTGGTCGCCTCAGGCTTCGCGCCCTCAGCGGGATCGGTCTCACCAGGAGCAGCAGCATCAGCGTTGGACTTGACACGACGGGGCTTCGGCTTGCGCTACGCGAGAATGAGAGTCAGGAGGCGAACTCTAGCGGGTAAGATCCGAACTCACCGCCGTCTTCTTCCTCTTGGGCGCGTCCTTTGCGTCAGCAGCGACGGTGTCGGGCACATCGATCCTGGCCTCGGTACCAGGCGCAGTCTCAGCGCCTTCACCCTCCGCCTCCTCCTCGGTGACCTCGCCAACCCTCTTGGGAGTCGCCCTCGCCTTCTTCTTCTTGGGCTTGCGTTCCTTCTCCTCCGCGGGCTTGGCAATCTCGATAGCAACCTTGCGGCCATCGAGCTCCTTGTCGTTGAGCGCGGTCACGGCCGCCTGGGCACGTTCAAGCGCGGGGAAGGTCACGAAGGCATAACCGGCAGGGCGGGGGCCGCGGTGGACGAGGTTGACATGGACACTGGGAGCAAAGAGCGACTTTAGCAGGTCGGACGCGTGGAAACACGCGCATATACGTACATGTCCGCCTCAAACTCCTTGAAGAAGCCGCGCAGGCTCTCCTCCGTGGTTCCGTAGGAGAGGTTGCCCGCAAAGACCTGTCAGGGGAGAGTGGTCAGCATTGAGCGTGCTAAACGGCGCGAGGAGGGCGCATATATGCAGCGTAAAAAAAGCTCACCTTGGGGCCGGCAGGCTCCTCCACAGCAGCACCGTTGACCTTTGCTTCTCCGCTCTCCTGAGGCTTGACAGAGTCGGCGGGAGCGGGCACAGCGTCCGTGGTGGTGGAAGCGAGCTGAGGGGCGGGGGCGGTGGGCTCAGACATTGTGCAGGACTGGGTGGAAGCGGACGGTGCGTTGAGAGGCCGGGTGGGGTGGTTGGATTTTGTACGTCGAGGACGCGTTGGTTGCTTGCGCTCGTTCGCTCTTGAGGACAGGTGATGGTGAACGATGAGAGAAAAGGAAGGGTGGCGATGAGAGGGCCTGCGACTTTTAGGCACGGGGAAGGAGTCGCGCGGAGCCAGAATGGCGTACGAATCACACGACTTTGGGCCAGTCCGCTCCTCCCCGCCGCCGCTGCTCTTTGTCTGCCCGCCCGCTCGCACACTTCGGCAACGGCAATGGACTGCATTTATTTTTCGCACGGAGTCGGTGATGCTTGGTACATGTCTGACTATGCGCTGCACAGGGAAGAGAAGAGTCGTTCTGTGTCAGGACGCATAGGCACGCGACCTTGCCGCCGCTCGCGTTTCGCACAATGGTCCGCGTGATTGGCCCCCCGCCGATGGAAGTTTCGCGATCGGTGACTGCGCGGCGTAAACGACGGACTTCGGTTTGCGATGTATCGCCGCTCAGTCGAACAACTGCCGTAGTAAACGACAAAGAGAGCTGAGATGACAGTCGACATACTGCACTGTCCTGGTACTTCTAGAGAAAGATACAATTATCAGTGTTCGCTCACCGTGGGGTGGAAACTATTGTGCAGGAAGGCGGTGACAATGACGTCCGCAGCTGGAGTCGGGTACCGAAAAGTAAAAGCAAATCATGTTCGGTCCAACGAGCATCACAAGCTCGAACAGTCCGGCCCACATGGGCACGATTGAACTGCTATTTCATTATAACGACGCTCAATTGTTATAGTTATCCGGGTTTGCACTTTCCGCCCTCGCCGGTGGCGCTGACAGTATGCAGAAAGGCGGTGCCATGACAGACTCGCCAGTCAGGAGGACAGTCAAAGGTCGTTTATTAGTACAACGATCAGTGCATGACCGAACAGTTGTCCGGACCGATACTGTACACACCACGAATTCAAAGAGCGATTGTTTTGGTTGTCCTCGATAAAACACGTTGAATCGGCCTTTTCTTGTCCCGTTGACGTCAGGCTCCTTCACACATGAAATCGGTTATTACGCTGTGATACCTCCCAGCGCACACTAAACCGTCATTGCTCACTTGCACGTAACCCCGCCCCTCCCCGCTCCCCTCCCGCAGCTCGCATTCACCCGCAACACCCCCGGCATTCCCCGCTCTCCATATCATCATCCTCTCCCCGAGGCTGCCGACAATGATCCCCCGCCCCCCAGAGGCGCCGATCGGAACCCCTTCGAAGGACCGAACCGGCGAGGCCCCGAACCCCCGTCACTCCCAGTGCTCGATCGCCACGTTCCGCATCACCAACCTTCGGGGTGGTCAATCCCCACCCGAACTAGGCGCACGTTATCGCCCGTGAACGGGATGGACGGGGGAGCGGGAACTTGGATGCTGGATGCTGGTGCCTGGTGCTTATGGTAAAGTGGATGCTGGATGCTTACGCCCGTTTCGTTGGGAGGACGTAATACTGACCTCAAGGAATCCGGGACGGAAGACTGGAAATATGGGACTGTCCTGTCCGGAAGGAGGGACAGACCTCCGTCATCTCATCCAGGGTTTGTCCGTGTCCTGGATGTCGGAGATGGGCGATACCGCAGGAGAAACGGAAGGCTGTAGAAGGCACCCCAGAAAGACAGGCTGGAAATGGGCTGTTTACGCGTGGTGAACGCGCGGCTCCGGCTTTTCAACGAGTTTCACAGCGATTGAACTATTTGGAAGTGTAACGTTTCCTGAGCATACGAACGCCGTACAGAGAATGAAGAATGGAGAAACGAGACGCGACGCGTCTAGCGCGTTCGTTTCGATGGCGGAAAGCGAGGAAGTAGGCCGAGAATAGCCCCGCCGCAAATAGCTGTCCCGCCGTAAAGTTTGATCGGTCGTGACGACGGGTGCTGCGGAGCCGATCGTTGGACGCGGAAGGGGGGCGTTCTGGCCCGTGTGCTGGCACCGTCCGTGAGGCAAGGGGGAGAAACACGAGGGTAACGCTCGGGCAGTTTCCTGGGCTACGTCCGTGCTGGGCGGCGGGGCACACGTTGCAAGGGGACGTAAGTGTGCATTGAGTGCGAGAGCCACAGGATAAAAGGGGTTCAGCCGTCGTCCATTGATTGATTCAGGTACGGCGATCCGGGCGGGTTGGTATGAATGAAAGATGGGCGTGGCAATTAACTTACGTCAGGGGGACTGTCTTGGAGTAAACAAATGATAGAGGAGGGGACTGGGCCATGACGATAGGCGTGGACGAGGCATGTCCTTATTATTATTGCGCTTGAGTGGTGCGCTCTCGGTCTGTGACGAATGGATGTGCAGTATAGGGACACGGGGAGCGGTGGCTAGGGGCGCAATGCCGAGAGCACGCGCCGGAGCGGTTGACACGCGAGTATGGACGCGGAAGTAATTCCTTCGTTTGGAACACCTTCGCAACGCGCCAGACCCGCTTGGCACACACACACAAGCACCCGCTCCCGTCTCTTTTCACCCTTCCTTTGCTCTTTCTCACCCTCTCTTCCTCCTCGACGTCCGTGACTGCCCCTCCTCCTCGCCCCCCTCCCTTCCCCCCAATCCTCGCTGTAGCCTGCCCGCTTCGGGACAGCTGTTACTAACTCTCTTTAACCCCCCACCACTCGTTTATATCGACACCGTCATTTCTGGCAACCTTGCATCCCGCCCCAACACCGAACCAACTCCAGCACCAACAATGGCTCGCCTTTCTCTCCTCATCTCCCTCTTCTCTCTTGCCCTCCTGGCATCCGCCCAGGCCCATGGCGCGATGGACCGTGCAGCTCACAAGAAGCGCGGTAACTGCAGGCCCAAATCCGCCACGTCTACATCTACCACGACGACAAGCAGCACCGACGACAGCCAGCCTACCAGCACCTCCAGCTCTGCTGTGGCAGTATCCACTCCTCAGGGAAGCTCCGGAGGTGGAGGGGACAAGTGCGGTCTAGGCTGGCCCAACGGTGACGATGGCACGATTCTGAGCTGCAGCGGCCAGTGCTCGTGGTACCACACTTGGTCTGTCTTCCCCGTCAACGTCGGTAGCGCGCTTCAATTCGCTGCTGTCTTCTGGGGCCCAGACAAGGCCGATGAGTGGGACGCAAACATCCTCAACGCCGGCACCAACATCGCCATGTTCTTCAACGAGCCCCAGGAGCCTGAGCAGTCGAACATCGACGCCCTCTCTGCGGTTCCCTACTGGAGGACACACATGCAGTACCTGAAGGACCAGCACGGATTCCGTCTCGGCTCTGCTGCTACCTCTTCCAACCCCAACGGCATTGACTGGACAAACACCTTCATGCAGGCCTGCCCTGACTGCACCGTAAGTTGTTGCTTGATTCGCCTGACGAGTCACCCACGTTATCTCTACAGATTGACTTCATGTGCCTTCACTGGTACGGTACAACCGTCGATGACTTCACCACCTACGTCAACCTCTGGCACACGACCTACAACCGCAACATCTGGGTCTCCGAGTTCGCCTGCCAGAACTTTGTGAACCTCGACCAGCAGTGCGACGACGTTCCCGGCTTCATGGCCGGTGCTGTTGCATGGCTCGACTCGCAGGACTTCGTTGAGCACCACGCCTGGTTCGGCATGATGCGCGACATGCGTAAGTTATTCCCTTGTCGGGCGTTGGCGGGGTCGCTGATGATGCTGTGCAGAGGGTGTCAACCCCGCAGATGGTCTGATGAACCAGGACGGCTCCCTCTCCTCGCTCGGCTGGCAATACGTCTCCAGCTGAGCGTGGCACATGCGTCGAGCACGCACAATCCGCTCACTATACCCGAACGGACCGCTTCGTTCTCCCTTTGTCACCCGGATCTCCTATCTCTATGGCAATTTCAAGTTCTTGCATGTACCGGCAGCGCCGGCTCTCACATCTCGCTTTGCACCTCCTCCATCCCTTCGCCCTCCGCCTCCAATATCATAGCTCCTCTTTCCCTGGCTAGATTCCTGCATGAAGGCGGTTGGAGGATGCGTGGCACAGCGGGTGAGGACTGGACCGTGTCCGTCCCCCTGGTCTCGTGTCCATCATCCTGTTCTCTACCTTCTTTACGACTACACAATACAGATCACTGTCCCGCGCGAGTCGCCGGGCAGGCATTGCCACATACCTCTATTCTCTTCGATGCGAAAAAAAGTTTATGCATTTCCTTTTCCGCCCTCGAAACCGGTTTCCGCGTCCCGCGGCGCGTGCGAATATGCTACTGGATGGATGGCATTGAGTGAGCTACTACGTAAAGGTACAACAGCTACCTATGTAAGACAACACGGTGTGTGAAACGCCGAAACGACTATATACAGGCGGGTCCAGCCCTCGGTGAAACGGACGCAACCAGTGTCCCTGAGAGTCCTTATTGTTACGCCGGGTTCAGTGCCAGACCAGCTGGGAACGTGATGATGGCGTCGATCTTCCACCCCTCCGGCACGGGGTTGTCGAATATGACTTGTCCGTCTGGCGTCAGCTTGCCCACCTGAGCGCAGCATGTTAGCATTGATCCCTGCGGTAAGTAGGCGCGGATGCCATTCAGCATATATGCGCATGTAGCACACTCACGTCGACCTTCGCCTCCTCATCGATGTACAAAACCAGAGCGCCATCGAACAATGCTTCTTTCTTGACCCTGGTGCCGGGAGCTGCCATGCCGAACGTTGTGGCATCGACCACGGGGGCTGAAGGGTCAAGCGGCGGCACTTGGTAGTAGAGCGGCTCTTGCGCAGCGGCACCCTCGGCCTATGCAGAGAGGTATCAGTACATGTGCGCATTCAGTCACTAATGCGGCTTACCGGCAGCTCAGGGGGAACGCTACGGACGCTGCGCGCTATGACTGGTACGCCCTCCGGCTCAGGCGCGGCGGGAGCGTCTGCCACAACAGCATGCTCCGGCCATTGCGGTTCATCAGCATGCGCCTCTTCGAGTACATGGGCTTGATGTTCCGGCTAGGCTATCTGTCAATGGGAGCGGAATGGGTTGTCGTTGCCGAACGTACCTCAACCTCCACATGGACGTTCTCTGGCACGTGCAGATGCATGTGCAAGTGCGTCTCCCCTTCGCCGCCACCGTCGCCACCATACTCATGCGGCCCTGCCTCCTCGTAGTGCTGGCCACCTTCGTCATGGAACTCCGGCTGTTCGGCGACCACGCTGCCCTCGGGTTCCTCCTGTACCAGCAATGAGGATACCAACGCTGTCAGGAGCATGAAACGCACCATTCTATCACGACGGAATCTGGAGAGTAAACTGCCTCTGCGACGTCTGGATGAGCGGGACCGCTGAGTGCCAGTGCGACTGCCTTCGTCCTGGACAGTATCCCATGCGGGCTGTTCCTCAAGCGGCTAACGTCATTTAAATGAGCAAACACGCGCCCAACACGTGTACGCCTCCTTCGTGATTGGAAGACGTAGGAAACAAAGGGTGAACGCACCTCCTCCCTACTGCTGCGGCGGAATAAGCCGAGCAGGCTGCTCTTTCGGCCGCGGCTCCCCTGCTGCGAGCCGGTTTCGGACAAGACTTGCGGTGACTCGCCGATGACTTCGGTTGGTCCATCCTGTAAGTTTTTCCAAATTTAGACGCGTGATTGCCCCTTCGGTCAACGGGACCAACCTCGACTCTGCGGGTGAACGTCCGGAGCAGGCTGCTCCTCCGCCCCCGCGTGCCCTGTTGAGATCTGCCGTCGGCTTCGCTGCCTCCTCCGGCCACCGAACCCTCCGCCACAGACGGCCCTTCTGTCTAAATGGGTTTCAGCATACATGTGCGAATGACCAGCATTATAACTCACACTTTTCCGCCTCAGCATTCGGCCCAGGATACTCGGCCTGCGATTCCGTACATCCTGCTCGCCCTGTGCCATACGCTCTTGAGCACGGCCATAGTCTGACTCCGCCCGCTCTTCTATCGGACTCTCCATCTCCTGCGTATTAGTGTAAACCCCCGTACTGGCATGCATGGACAGACAACTCACTTCTCTCGTCCTCCCGAACGTAGGCAAGAACCTCAGCACTCCCCTCCTTCGACCAATAGTAGTATCCGCCTCCGGGTCGTCCAACCCCTCATGCCGCTGGAACGGGTCCGCCCTTTCCCCACCAGGCGTCTCTTCCGGCGAATGGATAGTCGGTGCATGCCCACCCCCATTGTGCTCGCCCGATCCTCGGCCGGCAGAGCCCCTCTGACTGCCGCTCCTCCCGCCCTCGCTCCCCCGCGCGCTGGCCCCCTCGTCCCTTGTCGCCCCGCTGGGCGTGGACCTCCTCGCCGACCGTCTGGTGAGTACCTTCTTATGCAGATTGCGCTGTTCGTGCAGGGATGGCGCACCGCGCTCCATGGTCGGGGCGATGCTCGATCCCTCGCGGAAGACAGTCTGGTCGTGGTACATCTCCGCGGGGTAACCGGGGTCCTCCGCTTGCGTAGGAAAGGGCACGTCCGACTGCCTGCGCGAGCGGGTTCCGCCAGAGGTGGCACTGCGCGGGTCGGAGACGCGGCGGTCCGTCATGCTGGGTGCTCGGCTCCCGCTGTGCGGGAGGGATACGCGCCGTTCGGCCAGGCTCGGCTCGCGGCTCGCCGTACTACGCTGGAGGGACACGCGGCGGTCTGCGATGCTCGGCTCCCTACTCCCAGTTTGTACCAGCGATACATGGCGCTCGGCCACGCTGGGCGCGCGGCTGGCAGTGCGCGACTGGACGGGCGACTGGACGAGCTGCGTGGCGATCATCGGGTGCTCCTGCTCGAAGGAGAAGCGCTGCTGTGCAGGTTCGTCGTGCGGCGGGACCGGGGGAGGAGCATCGGCCATGGGCTCGGGGCCTGTGCCGGAGCGACGCCGGAAGCCGCCCGACCAGAGACGGCGGCGGGTACGCGGGGCGTCGGTTGTTGGTGGCAGCTCGCGAGCTGGCAGGACTTGCCGCACCGTAGGCTGTTCGGCGGGGATGACCTCCGGTCCCTCCTGCAGTGCTGTCAGAAATTGAAATGACACTGAAAGGCAGCATATATGCGCACCAACGTATTCGCCCTCCGCCTCTTGACCAGCTTTCCCCCGCTCAGCCTCCTAAACCTCGGCTCGATCTGGCTGATAGGCGGGTACTCCGCCGCAGCCGGGTGGTCCTCCTCCCCGCCGGGGAACTGGACCATGGCCGGCGGGCCCGGCGGGTCGTTGACCATTCTGAGCGAGCTGCGCCGGGAGTGCTGGACAGACCCTTCCCTGTTGGACTGCTGCAGACTCACAGGCCGGTCCGCTACGCTCCCCCTGTCGCTGTGGGGGACGCCGCTCGGCCCAGCCTCGTAGCGCATCGCCTCCGCGTCCTCTGCGGTCGCCCCCTGTGGAAAGTATGCCTCGTCGTCGTCGAGCGGGAAGCGCTTGCGGCTCTTGCGGAGGACGAGGGGCTTGCCGGGAGGTTGGCCAGCGACAGGCGTCATGGGGACCACGTCGTCCGGCGGCTCGGGGGGCATAGCCTGCACTCGGGAGACGCTGGGGAGGCGAAAGCGTGTGCGCCAGCCGGGCCGCTGCTGTTCTTGCTGAGGGGCGTCCTCGATAAAATGCGACGACTGCAACGTAGGCGCCATTTCCCGCACCGTGTCCTCGCTCGCGCGGGGTGTGTCGCGCTCGACCCGCGCACCCCGCAGGCGGCCCATGAAGTTGCGCCCCTCGCTCGACCGGCCAGTGGAGCGCATCGCCGCTACGTCCTCCGGGTCGTCGAACACCACCGGCTCGAGCCGGGCGAGGCCGCTGTTCTGCCGGCGCGGGCGGAGGCGGGCGAACATCGTGCGTTGGGCGGGTTAGGTTGGCGTCGGGGCCGGGGTCGCGGGTGTCGTTGAGTAGCGAAAGGTGGTCGGGAAGCAGGGGATGATGTGAGGGGGCAATGGTGGTGCGAGGCGCCGCATCCCCCTCGGTAGCTTTGTGATGTGCAATAGCTCGAGCCTTGTGCCTCGCACGAGGGTGCAGCTACCACCCGTCGCACCGCGCGACAGAAGATCCCAGCCGATCCCCTACTGAACACCCAAATCCAGGAAAGGAACCGCCCGGCCCTTCAGTAGCGGCAGCAGCGGCAGGTGAAGCGAAGAGTAACACTAGTAGCGCCGAGGTCGAGGTCGAGGTCGTCGCTGGCCGCAGCAGACGAGCACACAGCCGCTGCACAAGGGTAAACCAGCGCCCAGCCTGGCTGCTTGCTGCAGGCGCCGCAGGGATGTTGGTCCCTGAGCCGGGCACCGGCGATGTTGAAGCGACGTAAGTAGTCGGGCGAAGCTGGGACGGAGGCGGATGTCAGCTGCTTCCCACGCGGTTCATTGATGGCGGTGGCGTGGCGTCCACGTGAGGAGATGTTGAGCAGACGGAGATGGTGTCAGTTACGCTGGCTTTTGCGGTTGTGTGGCCGACGTTGGAGCCAGATAAAGCTGAAGGCCCAGGAGGTTGAGCGAGAGTGTACCGAAGGAGGACTGGAATGTGCCCCAAGCCGGAATGTCGGAGATAAATGACCTCGGCTCCGGCATGTTCTCCGCACGCACCCAGGCGACCAAAGTCCCGAGCCATCACGGCCATCTTCTGCACCACCGACCGCGCTCGCGTCCGGTCACGTTACCCGAATATCAATCTCATTGGCCGACGCTGGCCGAACACTTCGGTGGTCGGCTGTCGGCAGTCGGCAGTCAGCAACTGATCACTGACGATTGCGTGAATAAGTCACTGTGCAGTATTGCTAATCCGCGCTGGGGCTTCCCTTCCCTGAACGGACGCTCCCTCCCAGCGTGGGAACATTATCTCCCATCCGGGGACGTGGCCGTGTTTCACATTGCCGTGATCGACTCCCCCGGGCTAGGGCGCGGGGTCCGGAAACCGAGAAAAGTAATAAAATGGTATTAACTATGCCCCGGGGAGGGCAGAAACTATATATCCATGTATTAGACGGGCGAGCGCCGAGCTGTACAACAGAAGATGAATGAAGAGCATGCCATGCAGATACAACGTGGAGAGATCAGGCATTTTTGAATCGTCGGGTCGTTCAGTGCAGCTGAAAGGAGTGATCAGCAGCAGAGGTACTTCTTCCACCCCGCCTGCTCTTGCGGGCCGTCCTCCTCCTTCTTCGGTGCGGCCGGCGCAGCAGGCTTGGCTGGGGCGGCAGGCGCGTGCTGATCCAGGTTGTACCCGCCCTCCTCCTTCTTCGGTTGCTCGGCCGCGGCGGGCTTCGCTTGGGCCGAGGCGGGGACTTCGAGCGTAGCGGTCTTTGGTCTTCACGGGCAGAGCATTGCATTGAATTCAAAGAGCACATGTTCATGGTCAGGACTGTTTACATTTCTCTAGCTAACCCACGCTCACTGGGCGGCCTTCCCGGCAACGAACGTGTTGACGATCCCGGCGAAGTACTTGCCCTGGTAGGCGGCAACGCCCGTCTCGAGCTCGCTGGGCTGGCGGGCTGTGCGGGTGTCAGTTGCGAATCATGGATGTATGGGGGAGGTTGGGACGTACAGCCATCACCGGCCGCGAGCGTCGACGCGCCCCACGGGGAGCCACCGTGGATCTCGCCCAGGCCGAGCAGGGCCTGGTCGCCATAACCGATGGGGACGTAGATCATGCCCTGGTGGGTGAAGTAGGGGATGCTGTGGCGCTCGGGTCAGCATGTCGTTGATAGCGCCGTAGCAGGGAGCAGACTTACGTCGTGAGGTGGGTGGTCTCCTGGCCACCGTTCTGGCTCGCAGACGAGGTGATGGTGGAGGCGAACTTGCCGGTGAGGGCGCCGGTGGCCCAGAGGGAACCGGTGGCATCGAAGAAGGCGGACACCTGGGCGACGGCGCGGCCGTAACGGGTGGGGAAGGCGAAGATGATGCCATCGTACTTGGGCAGATCGGTGGGGGTAACAAAGGGGACGGCGGCGTCCTTGGGCGGAGAGTGCATCTTGGCGAGGATGTCGTCCGAGAGGGTCTCGGGGAACTGGAGCAGGTCGACCTCGGCGCCGGTGGCCTTGGCAGCCTCAGCAGCCTTGGTCGCGAGCGTCTTGATGTGCCCGTACATCCTATGCGGCGAGGGCCTGGTCAGCCACCTGCACCGCGGGCATAGTGTATGCGCTGCGACTCACGAGTAGTAGATGACTGCGATCTTAGCCGGCATTGTGGATGGACTGGGAGAGGGTGGAGGTCTAGGGTGTGGTGGTGAGGAGAGGAAAGGGCGTTGACTGGTGAGGGGCGGCCAGTCGGGGGTTGCTCGCTGCTATATATGCGCTGCCCGAGTGTGTGGGAAGCGGCTGCCTAAAGCAAAGGATCGAGCCCGGTCGAGAGCGTGTGCCCGATCGGGAAGCGCAAGCCCACCCTCCCTGGCTTTGCTGAGCGCTGAGCAGCGCTGACGCATCGCCGCTGACACCGGCGTGGGGACTGCGTTTCCTTATCCGGCCATTCGAAGGGCTCGATCGGCCCCAGTCTGCGCTCGGAGCGCCCGGAACGGCGACGGTGGGTTTGCACTCCCCACCGAATCGCGCTCGTGCCGTGTGCGGCGCACCGGGGCTCAGCCACCGCTGGGCAGGCGCGCTTGGTAAGCCCCCCCACGCCACGCGCTTCCTTAGGCGGATTCGTCATCGTGGCCAAACGTGGAATCTGGGTTCACACGCCCGCGCACGGCGACATCGCTGTACAGTATTCTGGCGTTCAAAAGGCACGATGGCGCAACGGCGCTCGATCAGCGAAGGAACGGGACGGCCTAAGCAGGTTGACGAGAAGTGTTATTCGACCTGCTGACTGAGTCCCGTTATAGCACCACCAGCGCGGTTAGCAATCCTTACCCGGGTTGTAAGCTGCCTAGGAAGCTGAGGCTCACAGAATTACTCGCCTGTCATCTGACGGTCCCTGTAGACCCTGCAGACTCGACTGAATTGTCTGGGATTCGCCCTCCGAAACATACACTACTGTACTGTTCTATTCTCGCCGCAACCATCTCCACCCCTCTTCTCGCCGCCATGCTGCTGTCTCTCACCGCGCCCAACGTCGGAGACCGAACACGTCCGACAGATGATACAAAAAGATGCATGCGATAAGGGTATCCTAGACTGAGCAAGACGTGACTAGAATAGGGATATGAATACAATGTACATCCGTGCTGCGGGTCTTTCCCTCCTTTTCTCTCCAACTCAACTCTCAACTCTCGGCTCTCAAACAGGCAATAGTGATACGGCATATGAAATGCGCCAGGGCCCGTGCTCTAGTACGCGACGTACGCGACGCACAGCAGGGGGAAGCCGGCCATGAGCCCCATCCAGAAGACGACGTTGCCGAGGGTCTTGTTCCTGCGCACGGCGGGGATGCGCCCGAGGAAGATCATTGGGATCTGGCACATCTGCATCATGAAGAGGTACATCCTGCGGCCAGAGAGCCCCGTCAGCCGCGTCCCCGAGTGCACGAGTGTGGCGGCGAAGTACGCACCGGAACTTTTTGGTCACGACGGCCATGACGAGCTCGTGCATGACCGCCGAGACGAGGAAGGTGATCCACATTGCGCTCGTTTTGGAGATCTTGTAGCTCGAGATCGAGCTCGCATAGACATGCCTTAGGAGGAAGGTGTGGACGGGCTTGTTCCACTTGCGCGCAAACTCGTCCCACGTGACCGAGTTCCACCTACGTAGGCACAGCGGGCCGCAATCAGGGACCGCGGCGTTGGGTGCTGAGGAAGCGAAGGGCACTTACCAATCGTCGTAGAACTGCCGGTCGGCGAAGCGGGAGAGCTCTGCAAAGCCGTTACAGATGCACTCGAAGATGAGGTAAAAGAGGATGATGTAGCAGAGCTGTTTGGGTGTGTCAGCGCCAAGTGAGGGGCGGCGGGGGGAAGCTTGGGCTTACCATGAATGGCAACGCCAGGTCGATGAGCGAGCGGAAGAACGACTGGTCCGGCCGCGGCGTCAGGGGCATGATGTAGTGCTCCGTGACCGTGTAGAGCAGGGTGAAGGTGCCGAACGTCGCGACGACCTTTTCGAAGAGGTAGATTGGGCGGATGCGGTCCGTGCGCGGGTACTCGAGCTCGTACACGAGGGTCGGGATGAGCATATAGTCTGCGAAATTGACAAAGGTGACGTTGGCTGGCCAGCGCACGCGCCGCGGGCCGACGCTCGTCAGCTCCTGCTCGAGCGAGCCAAGCTCCTCAGCGAGCTGCGCGATCTTCTCGCTCGGGTGGTCCGCCAATGGGTGCTGGTGCGGCTCGATCGGCGGGAAGTACGCCTTCTTCTCCAGCTTGGACGTCTCGGCCGGCGGGGTCGCCGCGCGCGAGGCGGCCGGGGTGCCCTCGACGACGGCCATGAGGCGCGGGCGAAGACCCTCGGCAATTGGGTTCCCGCCCGCATACCCCTTGGTCGTCGCCCCCTCGGGAACGAGCGCAGGCGTGCCAACGGGCGAGCCCTCGGTGCTCGTCTCGTGCTTCTCGCGCACCCGCGCCGCGTCCTCCATCGCCTTCTCCCACCCGCCGCCCTCCGCTTCACACGCCGCGCGCAGCCGCTTCTCGAGCTTCTCTGCCTGCAGGTGCACGTCAGACAGGTAGCCGTTCACGGCCAGGTACGAGTGCGTCTTCATGCACAGGACCATCGCGTGAAGGGTGAGGAAGCCAGATTGCACCCAAGGCCATTGCCTGCCAAACCCCATCAGCCATCTCTTCCACCTCACGTCGACGGAGGGACTGCACTCACCGGTTGAACGTCCACATAATCGCGCCGACCATAGTGAGCGTGAGCCAGAAATACTGGAGCAGAGCGCCCACGGGCCAGTAGGGGATCCACCCGCGCTTGATGACCTTCATGAACGGCACGCAGAGCCCCGTGCTCAGGACCATGAGGCCGTCGCTGAGTGCGAGTGTCTTTGCGTCGCGGGAGAAGAGGCTGGCGAACGCCAGGGAGAGCGGGTAGCCATTTTGGTCGTAGCTGCGACCGGACCGGGCAGTGTCAGCGTCAGCACAGGGCTCTTTCAAGCCCGTGGGTGTGGGGTATGGGTGCGCACCTCGTGACGAACGTCCGCAGGATGAGCAGGAACATGGCGATCCAGAAGAGGGTGTAGAACCCCCTGAACTGGTCCTGCCCGCTCGTCTCGTTCTCCCTATCGAACGCCGATATCCTCGGTGTGAAGCTGACGACGGCGCGCAGGTGCTTCGACCCGCGCGGCCGGAACGGCTGCACATGGATCGTCCCCTCTGCAGTCTCGATCTTGCTGCCCTTGGAGGAGATGGCCGCCATGCGCACGTCCGTGTGCCCCTGTGCCGCTGGGGGCGTGGTGCGGGAGTGGTGCGCATGGCCGTTCTCCTTGGGCGGCTCGTCGGACACTTGGATGACGGGCACTGAGGACAGCCTGCGCAGCTCGTCAGCTCTCTCTCTCTCTCCCCTGCGCAGCCAGAACAGCGCACTCAGTTCCGTGCAATGGCTTGCTCATTGCTCGATTGTTCCCGAGGGTACTAGCTCGTTGTACGCGCGTTTGTATGCAGCCAAGAACAAGTTATGATCAGCCTGACAGGCTTATGAGCCGGTGTGTGCTTGGATGCGCAGGGGGAGGGGGTATGGTGGTTGGCACGAAGGAGGTGCGGTGCAGCAGCGATGGATGATTTCTTGGCCGACCGACGCGCATTTACGCTTCGCTTCTTCTGTTGCCCGGGGCCGGTGGCGCAGCAACGGGGTGTGATGAACTGCTATGACGTCTGCGCATTTGCATTACATTTGGAAAGGGTCTGGACAGTGACTACTAATGAAACATGATCCCCCACGGCTCGCGAGGGCGCGGTCTGCAAGTCAGCGGCGGTTACCCCGGCGGGAGGCGGCGCCGAGCTGAGCACAATCCTCGGGTGCCAAGCCGGGACGAACGACTAGGGCAGTACAGGATGCGCAGACCGACGCGTCGTAAAACCTCAGCCCGCTTACGTCGACGCGCGTTGGTGCATCCCCGACTCGACGTGGAACAGCCGGCTGCGCCGCGGCCGGGGCACCTGACAGCTCGGTGCCGTAGTACCGCTCCCATGACTCTCTGGGGTGGGATCGTGATTGTTGTGCCTGGCGGGACAGCCAGGCGTGGCTGCGGTTGGCGTACTAACCTGAGAAGGTGGCACATCGGGCGCCGGTAGGGTCGGACTCGAAGTAGGGGCCGGTTCAAGTTGTCAGATTTGGTCTGCGATAGTTGTGTAGGCGTTCTCTACTGTTCGGTGTCTGCCTCTGCGGCGGTGCATAGACAAACCCATGGCAGCTCGAGGCTCGAGGCCATCCGCGAGTGCGCCGAGACCGAGAGTGCAGCTGACGAGAAAGCGGGGCTCCACACCGACGAGAATCAGCATGTAGAGTACCGTTCGACCCACCGCCCAGCCTATCACGTGAAAAGACATAACGTCGTACAATTAGCGTTCAGTGTATGAAGTACAAACATGGATGTGTAAGCCGAGGTAGCAACCAAGGAAAGGGATGGCGAGGTCGAAGTCGAGTCGACAGGGACGACGATCGCCGACAAGCGTGGGCTATAAACCCGGTCGTGCGACAGCGGGAGGCTCTATCGGGCCTCGAATTGCACCTGGAATTGAATTAGCATCTGGCAGAAACGAGGTGTGGGAGGGAGGGAGAGGACGTACCACTAAGTCATCGAACGCAAGGTCGCTCATGTCAGCTCATCCTCCTCTGGGAGCAGATAGCACTCACTCTTCTTTGTCCTCTTCTTATACTACTCCCCACGAGTCAGCTTCCCATCACACCAACAGCAGCTATAGGACAGAGAGACGCACCATAATCCTATGCCCGCACTCCATGCACTTGATCGGCTGCCGGGGCAAGATATGGTTCTTCGCCCCGCAGTCCGCGCAGAGGTACTCGAGCTCGGCCCGCTCGCGCTGGATCTGCTCTTGGTGCGCCTCGGCGCGCGCTTGCCGGTTGGGGTCGCCCTGGTCCATGGTATGGTGTGTACTTGGTACTTCGGACTTCGACGTTGGGCGGGAAGGAGAGACGCGCTGGTGGTTGACACCAGAGGGTGGCGAAAATTATGAACGGTTGCATGGTCAGGGCGCGCCACCCTGAGATGGGAGGGCGCGGGATCGCGGTCGCGCCATCGGGCGCCTCCCAGCAGGCTCACCTATCCACCCAGACAGAGCCCAGATGGCCAAACTCTACCGCCCTCCCACTCCCACTCCCCCGCCCACCAGCGACACCCCACCCGTGCAACCGCGACCGCGACCGCAACCGCCAGTGCAGCCCGTAGAAATCCCGGCAGAAGGAAGTAGTGCAGGAGACTAGAGTGCACTATGCTCGCCCCGCTAGAAGTCCTCTCCGCCGTCATAGGCTGGACGTACTTCTTCCTTTGGAGCTTCTCATTCTATGGCCAGGTGCTGCTCAACTACCGGCGCAAGCGGTGCGTCCCCCTTCCCCGTGCCCTCTCAGCTCCAGCGCCTCCAGCGGAGCGCCGGCAGCCCGAGTCCAACAGGAGCTGACCATGGGTTGACCGCACAGCGTGGACGGCCTGTCGATGGACTTTGCCTGGCTGAACGTGTACGGACACGGCTCCTACGCCGTCTTCACGAGCGCCATGTTCTTCTCCGCCTCTGTCCGTGAGCAGTACCGGGAGCGTAATGGCGGGCACGACAGCTCGGTGCGGGGGAACGACGTGGCGTTCGCTGTGCATGTGCGTGGTTTTATGTGAGGGGAAGAGGGAGGAGGGAGGGCTGATGCGAAGCAGGCGTTCACCCTGGCGACGTTCACCCTCCTGCAGACATTCTGGTACCCCGTACGGCCCCTTCCGCTCTCCTTCCGTCCCCCAGTCCCACTGACCCGCCCCTCGGTAGCGTGCCCCCGGCCAGCTCCTCTCCAACTTCAACCGCGTCCTCCTCGTGGCCTTCTCCCTATTCTGCATCTTGGACCTCACGCTCGTGCTCGCCGCAGCCGAGAAAGTGCTGCCCTTCCTGTACCACCTGTCGTACTTCAAGCTCTACGTGTCGATCGCCAAGTATGTGCCGCAGGTGCGTCGTTCCCCGGCTGGCAGAGCGCGCGCGGAAAGGGTTCTGATAGACATTGGGCAGGCATGGCTCAACTACGAACGGCGCAGCACCGTAGGCTGGAGCATCGTCAACATCCTCCTGGTACGCCCGCTCCCCGCCCCCCCCCCCCCTCCCCCCCGGCTAACCACCGCACCGTATGCAGGACTTCAGCGGCGGGATCCTCTCCTTGTGAGTGCCTTGCCCTGCCGGACACGGCAATGGGATTAGGACTAGGATTTACGGACGTGTAGGGCCCAGCTGTTCTTGGACTCGTGGCTCGCCCAGGACTGGACGAGCGTCACGGGCAACCCGGTGAAATTGTGAGCCTCTTTCCTGCCTTGCCTTGCTCGCGTCGATTCCTTCCTTCGCCACACGATCTCCCAGAATCACGTCATTGCCCGTGCTGCCGTTGCGGCCATTGCGGTTCTGGATGATGATGCGATCTCATCTTGATCATCCTCCTGTTGCCGATGTTATACGCTGATCTGATACTTATACCGATACCGATACTGATGCAATGACTGGCTCCCCACAGCGGCCTCTCCCTCCTCTCAATCCTGTTCGACGTCCTATTCATGGTGCAGCACTACGTGCTCTACCGGCATGCGCGGGAGAAGCCGGACGCGGAGATTGGGGCGCCACCAGCATCAGCATCAGCGGAGCTGGGCGCGGAGGGGCAGGGGGTGGTGGGAGGGGCGACTGAGAGACATCCACATGACGACGAACAGGAGCGGACGGAACAGACGCCTTTGTTGCGGGCGTAGCCGCTGCTTGGGGATCATTGGGGACGGGGTGGGATGGGATGGGGACGCGGACGCGGACGCGGACGGCCGCCGCCGGGACTCGGCACCGGCGTACGGCATTGTGTATCGAAGACAAGGCGTGTTGTTGCCGCCCGGCGGTCCCGGGGGCTTTCGGGCTGGCTTTTGTTCTCGTCGCACTTGCGTTTTTCTATGGGCAGTCGGAGGGCGCTCCGATGCTTGCTTGGGACTGCAGGATCTGGAATATGGAATATGGAAGGTGGAGCTGGAGACGGGCGACGGGCGACGGTGGCCTGGGAGACTTAGTTGCTGTAGTTGTCCCCTGTTATGTCATGATTATTGTCATGGATGTGCTGTTCTATGTGGAATGTGGTTGTGTCGCTGTTCTAGGGCCGCGAATAGCGATAGCGAGGTCGTCTCATGGTACATGGAAAGGACTGTGCTGTGGTTGATGGGTGTGGTGGAATAGGCCAGTGTTGCGTGGATCGGTCACGGTGATGATGGGTGCTGAGTGGGATGGTGATGGGGCATGCACATGATGCATCTGAGGGTTGAGATGATGCGGACTCGGAAGCAGCCTGGTCGTGGGCTCACCTTGACGACGGGCCCAGCGCCCCGTGCAAGCTTCAGGTTCAGGCGCGCGCCACCCGTCGCCGTCGCAGCGCGGTGCCGTTTCCCATCTCTTCGAGTTGCGCTTTCCATTCGCCCATTATATCCACATCCACAGAGACGCACACGGGGACAAGGGGCCGTATTTGAACACCCTGCACGGCACTTGGTCGCCTCCCCTTCTCCCTCCTCCTCTCTCGTTCCCGCTCGCTGTGTTCACGCTGCTCGACCCTCGCACGCAAACCCACAGCCATCGCCTTCTGTCCAGCGCATCGCAACTGCAACTGCCCCTGTCCCTGCCCGCCACCTCCCCGCTCAGGCCCCCCTCCCTTCCCCTCCCCTCCCACGCGCCACCCCAGCGCGCCATAAATGCTCGCTGTCACCGAATCCCTCCCCTCCTTCCCCCAGCTCATGGAGTCCCTCGGCCACCCAGAAGACCACACCCGCGCGTCCACACTCTCCCTACCCACGCCTACGTCCATGTCCAGCTCATCCTCCTCCTCCTCCTCCTCATCCCTCTCGGGCGCAGCAAGCGCATGGCGCAACCCCCAGCCCGTGATCGACGAGGACGCCGCGTCCGACACGCGGAGCACCACCTCCTCCCGCTCCACCCGCGCCAGCCCCGTCATCCCCGCCACACGCCCGCTCGACTCAGACCACCCCCACCACCCCCGCGTCCGCAAGGCCTCCCGCTCCCCCTCGGGCTCCGCGAGCAAGGAGAACGCAGGCAGGCACAGGTTCGCACCGTACCAGGGCGTGCGTCCCCTTCCCACTTGCCCGTCATCCTGGTCACGCATACTGATCCGGCTGGGTGCGCAGCGCGGCACCGGCGTCCCCTCGATCAACATCGACAAAGCCAACAAGGCGGCCGAGAAGGTGTGTCCCCCTGCGCGCCTCGCAAAGCTTATCTACACCCTTACTCACTTCCCCCGTTCTTCGCAGGCGCTCCCAACCCCCCCAATCTCCCAGTCCCTCCGGCGCGCCAACAGGCCCCAGCCGCTCGCCCTCGCGCCCCGCACATCGAACCCCGACATCGCCCCCGCACCCATCTCGGCCCTCCTGCGCGCGCACATCGCCCGCTCCAACTCCAGCTCCAATCCCACCACCGACTCGGGCTCCGGCTCAAGCTCGGGTCTGGCGCCGCACACAGCTTCACCCAGGATCTCAGGCCACGCGCAGGTGCCGCACGCCCCGCGCAGCCCCAGGCACCCAATGACCCCAGTGTCCATACCGACGCTCCCGCCCAACCTGCCCATTTCCCCCATCTCGGCACAGTTCAATAAGGAGGCGTATAGCAGGAGGGACGTCGCTGGGCCGCGGGCACCGGTAGGGCTGGGCGGGCTGGGCGGAGCGGAGGCGGTCACCCCGGCTGGTGCCGCCGCCGCCGCCGCCCTCTGAGCCCGGGGACCCGCTCTGGGCATCCGTGCGTCTGGCGTTTGCTATGCTTACACTCACAGGGACTTCGTCGTTTCTCG
The DNA here is from genome assembly GCA_001632435.1 of Calocera cornea HHB12733. Taxonomy (NCBI): domain Eukaryota; kingdom Fungi; phylum Basidiomycota; class Dacrymycetes; order Dacrymycetales; family Dacrymycetaceae; genus Calocera; species Calocera cornea. The sequence continues at coordinate 370,243 of KV423917.1, read as the reverse complement.
TTTTCTTCCTCACTCTGTCGCTCAGCCTATTCCGTGTCTTTCTCTCCCCTCGTGTCATCTCCCAATCTCAAATCCGTGATATCCCGCTGTATTCCTCATACCTCATGCTTTCTGTTCTGCACTCCAGCAACCGCCTCTTGTCTCTTGGCTAAAGTCTGCCGTCTCCTCTCCTCTCCTCTCTTCTTGTTGGGCACCCGCCGGCCGCTACCCCTCACTCCCTAGCAGTCCCATCCTCCTTCTGATCCAAGTTGTTGGACATGCCGAAGTCCCCGAGATTCCCGAGATTTCGAAGTCGTTATCCCCCCCCCCTCCCCCCCTCAGGTCTCCCGTATGTGGCCCATAGACGACCTATTCCAGACGCTTTATTGTTAGTAGCAATACAAGCACCCGAGCGCCAGCGCCAGGACCGGTCTGACAGCAGCTAGCCAGCGCAAGCAGCAGCGGGAACATGCATTGGGGTTGGTTACCCGCCCTGCTATGCTATCGCGTGGCTGCAGTCACGGTTGAGAACGAGCACCGGACGCCAGTGACGGTTGCCTTGCCAGTGGGAGGTAACCACCTCCGCCCAAGCTGCGCAGCCCGCGCCCTTCCCCCCCGCAGCGCAGGAATGTGAGGAATGCCTACTGCGATCTCATGGGCACCGTGGCGGCACGAGTATGCACCGGCCAACCGTCCGCATGACACCGCCGCCTGACTCAACTCCGCAGCCGGAGCGCACATTGGATATTGATATTGCCCCTTAAGTGCACATTGCACAATGTTCCACACGCTTCAGCAGTTCCACCTACTGGCAGTTCCGTAATCCCGCACAACGCAACGCGACGCGATTGTGATCATGATTGTCAGAACGACCCGCTGATATCATCCATGATTCATGATTCATGATTCATGATTCATGATCCATGTCGTGATTCACTGCATGATTGTTGCCTACGCAGCACTGGCAAGTTCGGTTGCAGCCACGGAACCCTTCCGCGCCGGCTGCCACCGGGGCACATCATCTCGAGGCGCGTCGTCCACGCTCCCCTGGTCGTGCCTGAACTTAGGTGGCTCCCGTGCTATCATAGTCACACCGCTTCCTGTGCTGTGCGACGCTGCGAGCCTCTGAGCTGCCGAGCTGCTTCTCTGTGCCTGTTGTCGTACCAGGAAGCCGCCGCCGCTTCTGGCTGAGCCGGCCGGTTACCCTGGGCCAACCGTCCGCGTCGGCTGGTTGGCTGTACTAGTACTGTACATGCTTCTCCGGCAAGCCCGACGCGCCATGTCGTCCTCCGTGCCTCGCCCAAGGTCTCCAGCTTCCTCCTTCCGCGCGCGTGGCGAGTCGGCTGACTGGGCCATGCTACATGCAGCTTGAAGCATATCAAAGCGCTGCTCATAGACCTCTCCGGCACGCTGCACGTCGGCGACGAGCCGACCCCACGCGCGGCGGACGCGCTCGACAGGCTCCGCACAGCCGGGGTGCCCTTCCGGCTATGGTATGTATGTTCCAGGGCCAGGCTGTGCGAGGGTGGGTTGTTGGGCTGATTTGATATGGGCAGCTCGAACACTACTAAGGAGTCGGAGACGGACTTGCTGGAGAGGCTGAAGAGGATCGGCTTTCGCGTGGAGGGGCATGAGGTGCTCACGAGCCTGATGGCTGCGCGGCAGCTGGTGCAGGAGCGCGGGTACAAGTGCGTCCGCCCAGCTGCTCGAAGCGCGGCGTGCTGAATAATGGAGGATAGGAACCCGCTGCTGTTGCTCTCTGAGAGTGCGAAGGCGACGTTCCCACCGGGAGAGGGCGAGCACGACTGTGTCGTCGTCGGGCTCGCCCCCGCCGAGCTCTCCTACCCGCGGCTGAACGAAGCTTTCCGGATCCTCGCGCGCGAGCGTCCGTCCTCTCCCACCCCAGCGCCTCTCAATGTCAAAGCTCAGGACCTCCCGAAACCCGCGCTGATCGCCACCCACCGCGCGCGCTACTTTGCCGACACGGACGGCGCGCTCTCTCTCGGGCCTGGGCCGTTCATCAGTGCCTTGGAAGAGGCAGCCGATGTGAAGGCGGAGATTGTGGGCAAGCCTAGTCGGGTGTTTTATGAGCTCTCCTTGGAGGGCTTGGGGAGAGAGGGGGCGAATGAGGAGGTCGCGATGGTTGGGGATGACGTGAGGAGCGACCTGGGGCAGGGGGCGGTCGAGTGCGGGTTTTTACGCGTGCTGGGTGCGTTTCCCACCAGTGAGGACGAGCATACACTTACCGTTCGTGCGCGAAACAGTCAAGACGGGCAAATACAGGGAAGGGGACGAGCACAAAGGGGACAAGCCACCCGACATGGTGGTGGACAGCTTTGCAGAGTTTGTGGAGCTGCTGCTCGAGGGGTGATTGAGTGATCAGATCATTGCGGCCGGGACTGCCCTGGCCACTGAATCCAGTGTAGCATTACAGTAAAGCATGCAATGTATCGTCTAGACCTCTCCAGTCGTCCACTACCACGAGGCCTTCTGCACGCCCGGCAGCTGGCCCGCGAGCGCAGCCAGCCTGAACTGGTACTGCACGTCCATAAAATCAGCCCACCGTACTTGTCCTGAAGAAAGAGGAAGATAGGATGTACCCTGCTCAGCCCAAACTCGCCAATCACACCCCTCCCCTTGCCCGAGACGGTGCACCGGTTCCGTACGACGGTCGGCCGGGTGTACCGGCCAAAGTTGTTCAGCTGCAGCTGGGCTTGATACCGGACGGCCGGCTCGAGCGCCTGGTTGCGCGCGCAGGCGAGGTAGGCGCGGCGGGCGACTTCGTGCGCCTTTACGCCTTTGCGCACGGCCACGTCTCGTAGGATACGGATGTTTGGCATCTGCAGGAGCACGATCGATGGTGAGTGAATGGGGGTGCGGACGACACTTCCGGTGCACACCTTGTGAGTTGGCGCGCAGGAGGATGGAGAGTGGAGAGCAGGCCTGGCAAGTGCGGAAAGTGCAGGAAAGTGGCGTTGCGGGAGCAGTCAGCATCAGCGCGGCAGGGTTGTGGCGCCGCTTTTCCTCGGGCCCGCGCTCAGCACCCTCCCTCCTCCATCAACAACAACAACTATCCGCGTCTATCGCCTGCTTTTCCCACCATGGCACTTCCCTGACTCCCACAGTTTCGTAATGGCACGGCCAGCTGCACGTTCCTCCCCGAACGCGGCAAAGCGACAGCGTCATCGGTAGCCCGTTTCGGCGGTATCAAGGTTTCATTATGAGCCAGACCCTGCACCCCGTATAGACTATGTAGAGAACTGTGTACCCTGAAGAGTGCTTCTCTGCCTGCTTCGCTGTCGAGCTGCCCCAGGCCGAGCTCCGGCGGGCATGTCGACCGACGCGGATGCCGTCAGCTGATGGTCCGGGCCCGGCGTGGAACAGCGCTGCACGCGCCCAGCGAGCACACTGCATACGATGCGCGAATTGGACAATGAGGCTTCTCGTACCATTCTCGTACAATGGGGTGGAGGCGCCTTTTCGCCGTGCGTAGCGCCGAGCCGATCGACCGTGCTCACAAAGGGAGCCGAAACATCGGCCTCCGCGCCTCTGCGTATCCCCGCGCTGGGTGCGAGTGTGATCGGCTGAAAAGGTACAGGAACGGCCAGGGCATACAATGATGCGCCGCGCCCCGGCTGACGTCATGATCGAGCCGCCCCGGGTTGTGCTGTGTGCGCCGGGCGGCTAGTGGTGCTTACCGCATCCGGCTATGATCTCCAGCCTGTGCGTGCGGCTCAACCTGCGCCGGTTCGTTCGGCCTCGAAAGCGGAAAGGGACGGCCTGGAAGGTTCCGGGAGGCCGGCCATTGTGCACGCTGGCGCCCTGCGCAAAGGGCGACAGAGCGCTGGAGGAGGGCCCGCAATCTCCGAGGGAAGTATCCCGCACGCTCCTGAACGTTCTGCACGCTCTATCACAAGTGCGACAGGGTCCCGTCGGCTTTATCTGGCCACACGCTGTTTTCGTAGTGATGCCATTCTGCTGATGGGGAGTACGGCACGGCCGAGTGAGGTCGGGCTTGTGGACGAGGAACGTGCGACGGGGTGCGCGGCGCGGCCAGGCCCCGCTGGACAAATTGCGGACTGGACCGGTATTGTGGCTCGGATAGGCAACACGCGCGAGGAATGCAGATGTCAAAAGGCGGCACAGGGTGCCTTTCAAGCGCAGTAATTGGTTATATAATTACATTTTGATGGTGTCTCTAAGCTCAGGGAGGTGATTATCAGGGCCTCAAAATGAATGCCGAGGGCGCAGCTGCCGAGGGCCGGCCAAAGGCAGGAAAGCGGGCGCAATCGCACAATAATGAATGGATTCGGTTGGGCTGCGCTACAGCATCAGGAGCCCCCTCCCCGCGCGCTGCGACGCTAATCTGGTCGCGCGGTCAACACACAACCGAATGGAAATTCCCCCGGCGACCCGTCGTCGCGCGCACGCGCCCGCATGCAAACAGCGTCACGCATTTCTATTGGTAGCGGACGGGAGCTGCCATTGACCGCACTGGTCGTCAATGCCTCTGACGGGGGTGTTGCGCTGCCCGCGCTCTTGGCCGGGGGTGCCGTGGAGCGCTTACAGAGTGTTGCTTTGCTTTATACTCACTCGCTCCGGTGGGGAAGGGATGCTCACGCCATACGCCATGGGCACGGGCACCGCCCCCCTGCACGCGCCCCAAATTGATCGACGGTCCTGTTTCCGCCGAAAAAGAAGCCAGCGGGCTGGCGGGCAAAGCGAACATGAGGCGCGGAGTGGGCGGTGGGTGCCGTGCCTAGCATGACCTCGTCCCTGAAGAAGCATTGTCATGTGCGATCCGAACGATCCTTCGTTTTCGACCGTCGCCCTGACGCACCCGGCAATCTATATAGGCCGCATGCTCCTCTCGGCAGCCAATGCCCGTCAGAACTTCGAGCGATTTCATCCCCCCGGTTTACCTTGCCTCTGTTCCCTTTCCATCTACCCACTCCCCAAGCGTAACCGATCGCTTTGAATTGTATCTCCCCTACCTGGTCTGAAAAACGTCAACATCATACACTCCTTCAACACCGGAACATACCCAAAAATGAAGTTCACCACCCTTTTCGCTATCTGCTCTGCTCTCCTCGGCGTCGCCCTGGCCGCACCTGTCCCACGGGACGCCGAGCTGGCTGAGCGCGTTCCCCCCAAGGCTGACGGCGGTTTCTTCGGCCCCAAGTGAGCACGGCCGTGCCGTTGGTGTTGCCCTCGCTGACCCCCGTACAGCAACTACGGTAGTGGCAAGCGCGACGAGCTGGCCGAGCGCGTTCCCCCCAAGGCTGATGGCGGTTTCTTCGGGCCCAAGTGAGCACGACCATGTCGTTGGGGTTGCACTCGCTGACCTCGTACAGCAACTTCGGCAGTGGCAGGCGTGACGAGCTTGCCGAGCGTGTTCCCCCGAAGGCTGACGGCGGTTTCTTTGGCCCGGCGTGAGTGACATCCATTCCTTGATGCTGGCCTGCGCTGACGTCCCATCAGCAACTTCGGCAGCGGTAAGCGCGACGTGCTCGCCGAGCGCGTACCCCCGACTTCTGACGGTTTCTTCGGCGACCCGTAAGCACGCCAGCGGCGACGTTGTTTCCCATCTGACCACAGGCGTAGCTGGATGGGTGAAGGCAAGCGCGACGCTGAGCTCGCCGAGCGCGCACCCCCGATCGCGGACGGCTTCTACGGCGCACGGTGAGCACCTCGTCCGCACGGCGTACTGTCCTCTTTGCTGATCAGCCTCGCAGATGGGAGGGCGAGGGCAGGCGGTCTGTCGAGGAGCAGTAGAGGGCGTCGCGGCGATCGAGCGCCGACCAGATCTAGCTCATCTCATGGACGTTCGATTTCGGAGTCGCGCTCCCCGCTGCGGGCGGACGGGGTGCGCGCACTCACTCACGCACCGTCCACCCCGCCGTAGCGTCTCGTTTGTGTACCGTATTCGTACCCTATGCCGCCTGCGCTGCCGGAGCCCAGCTTCAACAGCCCCCAGCACCCATCTTGTGTCCCAATATCATAGTTTCTTTTTTCGCTGTTACTTCGAGCGAGAGACCTGGTGGGAGGGCAGTTCTTCCTTATCCCTCGGAGACAGGAGTGAGCAGAGCCGACGCATGAGAACAGGCTGTCATGGATTTCCCGATGGCGTAATGAGCGAAGCGTGCCAGCGGGGAACGTGTGAAGGTCGCCCCGAAAGAGCATGAGGAAAGAAGGCCGCTTCCAACCGGCGCTCGGCACGGGAGAAGCGAAGCAGCGCTGCGCATTGGCCGAGAAGGGCAGGTAAGAGAAGAGGGCGCGGTTCACCCATCAACAGATGCGCACGGCGATATGGCCCCGACATTGCATCATCGCCCTCCGCACCCGGAGTACAACACGGCGGGCGCAGCGCCGACCGCCGTTCAGCATGCGCGCGTTCCATGCGCTGCGGGGGACATGAGCGCCTGCTGAACGGCTTTCGACCATCATCGTCTGAAAGATTGTCGTCGACAATGCGCTAGGTCACCGGGCATCATCATTGCTTAGTGCGGTCCGACAATGGGTGGCGGTGCTGGGCTTACGGTGCTTGCATGACTGGCTTTGGGCAACGGGGGAACCCCGGCCCTCCTCACTGGATGCGCCCACCACTCCGTTGCCTTACTAAGCCACTCTCTGGGCCATCCGTGCGACTGTCGGTGCTCGACAAAGCCTTATACCGAGCTGCTGCCTTGCCCACCAGGATCGCATCTGTGAGGAACTACTCTGAAATGACCACAAGCGGAGCGCCGAAGCCCGACGCCGCCGTCCTGCGGCTGCGCGAGATCATCAAGGAGAACGGGGAGGACGGTGCGCGCTTTCGCTTTCGCTCATCCATCCCGCCTCGTCCGTGTCCGGTCTGGAGCGAGATCCGCTGACTGTGGCACGCTTTCACTGCTGTAGCCGGATGGGACAAGGCCTGGTGAGCAGCACGCCATTGCCGGGCGCACGCGATCACCCCCGCTCGAGTCACTGATATGCGCGCGCGGAATGTAGGGAGGAAGGCGTGACGCCCTGGGAAGGGCATGACCGCACGGCCGACGGCGTCCGCCCGCTGCTCAAGGAGGTCATCGACCGCGGCGAGTTCCCCGTGCCCAAGTCCGGGCGCGCGATCGTCCCCGGCTGCGGGCGGGTGCGTGCGCGCTTCCGCGCTTCCGGGCCTGCGTTAACGCTGCCGCATGGATCCTCAGGGCTTCGATACGGTCTACCTCGGCCGGCTGGGGCTCGAGGCCTGGGGCATCGACGTGTCACAGACGGCGGTCGACGCGGCCGAAGCGTGCGTTGCGCGCCAATCAATGCTATTCACACCGGTCCCCTCTGACCGTTGATTATGTTTATCTAGTTTCCTGCAAGCGCAGCCCTCCCCCCCTCCTGGGGTGCTGTTCAAAGCGGCCGACTTCTTCAAGTTCCCCGTCCCCGCGGGCGGCTTCGCCCTCGCGTACGACTACACCTTCTTCTGCGCGATCCCCCCTGCCCTGCGCGCGGACTGGGGCGCGCGCATGGCCGAGCTCGTGCCGCCCGGCGGGTACCTGGTCGCGGTCGTGTGGCCGATCGACGGGGCGCGCCCCGGGGGACCGCCGTACTCCGTCGACGTGGACGCGTACGAGGAGGTGCTGGGCGTCGCGGAGGGGAAATGGAGCAAGGTCGTCGACCGCGCGTCGGAGCTGAGCACGAGCGACATGCACAAGGGCAGGGAGCGCGTCGTCGTGTGGAAGCGCGAGGGCGGGGCGCACATGTAGTCGTCGCCGTACGTAGCCGTAGCTGTCCCCCCAAACAATATGCACAACGCCCGAGCGTCCGCCCCACTCCTGCAATGCGGCTAGCGCCCGTCCGACTTTGCCGGGTTGTGGAACTTGAAGGCAGTGTCCGGGACGGTCTTGGCTGGGCGGTCGCCGGCGACTTCGCCGAGCGCGTTGAGGAAGTCGTTGGCGTCCTTATGGCCGGGCATCTTGTCCCTGACGGCGCGCATGAGCTCCTCCCAGCCCTGGGCGGTGCGCCGCGCGCGGTGCCGCTGGTCGCGCCGGATCGCCCAGCGCGTCTCGTTGCTGATGAGCGGGGGGAGGGCCGAGTCGAGGAACTGCTGCAGCTCGCCCGTCTGCTTCTGCATCACCCGCAGGTGCATGTACAGCTGCGTGGCCATGTCCGACTCTGTCCGCGGGAAGTAGGGCGAGGGCCGGAACTGCCGCGCGTGGGGAGGCGCGTGGAACGGGTCGATGTCGATGTCGCCATCGGGTGAGGGTGAGGGTGAGGAGGCGAGCGCGGGGGGCTGGGCCAACCCCTCACCAGGGTGCCCCCGACCTCCGGCAAGGGGCGGGGCATCGCCCGCCCCGCCCAGCGGGGGCGTGCCCGTCGCGTGCGCAGGCGCCTGCGCCTCCCCGCCCCGCATGCCCGGCGGCTCGGGGCGCACCACGGCCGCCCACGCGCTGGCGCTCAGCGGCGGCGGGGCGGCGGGGCGGAAGGCCTGCGGCTCCTCCTCCTGCTCCTGCTCGGCCCACAGCGCCTGCGCCCGCCCGGCGCCCCCAGCCTGCACAGCGCGCATCGCCTCGGCCTCGGAGTCGCGCAGGTGCTGCTGGAACTCGAGCTGCTGGGCGAGGGCCCGGTCGGCCTCTGCCTCTGCGTCTGCGTCTGCGTCTGCTTCGGCTCCGGAGGCGGCGGCGTCGGCCGGGTCGGCATAGTGAAGGTGCTGCGTGCCGGGTCCGCTGAGCAACTCGTCGAGGTCGTCGGGCTGAGCAGCGTGCCGGCGCTCCTCGCGCCTTGCCTGCTCAGCGGCGGTGCGCTCGGCCTCGCGGACCGCGCTGAGGGCGGCGCGGCGGGCGTCGCCGACGAGGACGCCGCGGTCGACGCCGGCCTCTGCCCACTCCCTCGCGCGGCGCCAGCGGTCGCGGACGAGCTGGGCCAGCGCGTCCTGCAGCCAGCGCAGGTCCGCCGCGCGGTGCTTGTTCGCCAGGAGCTCGGCGGCCTTGCGGGCGCCCCACGTGCTCAGGCGCATGCGCGGGATCGTCAGCCGGCCGGTGGTGCGGAAGCGCGCGAGGGCGCGCGCGTGCACGCGCCGCTCGTCCGAGAGGGTCGTGCACAGGAAGTGCAGGGTGAGCAAGACGTCCTGCGCAAACGTCGCGCTCGCGAGGAGCGTGTCGTAGGTGATGACCGTCGGCCAGGCACGCCGCTTGACGAGCGGGTGCTCGGTGACCACCGGGCCCCGCGCGGCGGGCTCGTCCCCGTCCTCGTCCTCCTCGTCGTCCTCCTCGTAGGCTGGGCCAGTGCCGGGGTCGCCCGTGCTGCGGGGAGCGAGGGCGGGGCGGGGCGGGAGAGGCCCGGAGAGGACCTCGAAGGCGACGAGGGCGTTCCAGGGCTCGCGCCTCCAGGAGTAGGCGAAGAGGAGCTGGTTGAGGGCGTTGCTGCTGACGCCGGGGAGCTGTGCGTCTGGGGGCTTGTTCTTCCAGAACTCGTGGGCGACGCGGTCCGGGTGGCGGAGGTCGAAGCCGTAGTGCTCGCGGAAGAGGGTGTCGAGCTCTGTGCGGGCGTCGAGCTCGCGCAGGAGGCGGGCGATGCGGTCCAGCAGGGTCGGGGCGAGGGCGCGGCCGAGCGCGGACATGTCTGCGAGGATGGTGTGGACGAGCGGGGCGATGTGGTGTGACTCGTGGGCGGGGCGGACGGGGGGTGCGCCGGCGTGGCGGGAGAAGAAGGCGTCGAGGAGGTGGGAGAAGGTGGCCTCGTCCGGGGGGACGGCGTCGCGGCGCATGGCGTCGCGGAGGGCGAGGGCGGTGTGGTAGCGGCCTGTGAAGCGGCAGACCCAGAGGGCGGCGTTGTAGTCCTCTGTCTGCGGGGTGGCGGCGTCGCGCATGCGTGCGAGGAGGGCGAGGAGGCGGTGGTCGAGGGTGTGGAGGATGCGGGTGGCGGCGGCGGTGGGCCCGGCTGGGGCTGCGCCGAGGCGGAGGAGGTTGTCCCCCCAGGGCCCCTGGTTGGGGATGAGTGCGAGGAGGACGCGGCGGTGGAGGAGCGGGGGGAGTGCGCGTGCTGAGACGGCGTGGCAGAGGGCGGTGTAGCTGTCCCAGAGGATGTCGTGGTGTGCGGCCATGCGTGCCCAGTCGTTTCCGGCGTAGGGGCTGTCGAGTGCGGCTGCGAGGCGGCGGTATAGGAATGTCTGGGTGTAGGCGTCTGAGCGGGTGATGGGGTGGGAGAAGTAGTCTGGGCGGAGGGTGGGTGCGGTGTGTGTGTGCGGTCGGGGTGCGGGTGGGCCGGCGGAGGGGATGAGCTTTGCGTGTGACTTTCGGAAGGAGCGGAGGGCGGTGAGCAGCCGGCGCTCCCGGGCGCGGCCCTGGGTGGACGACTCTGAGGGGGCCAGCGGGGCGGCGGTGGTGAGGGCCCGGGCGGCGTGGGCGCGCGCTCTGCCCCGGTGCAGCGTCGGGCATAGCAAGGCGAGAGTGGACATGGCAGAGCACACCGGCGGCCCGCCGACGCAGAGGGAGCAGGCGTGCACTCTCCACTCACCACCGCAAAGGAAAAACTACATCGACCCCCAGCACAGCCACATACCACACCCAACGACCCTGGATGACGTAAGCAGCACCCTCTCCCCTCAGTCCCGGTCGGAAACCTGCACAGCGCGGGCACCCATCGACACACTACACTACTACTACTACTGCTGCTGGCTACTCGACGGCTCACCGCCCCCTCTCGCACCCCCGCACCCCTCCCAC